>APFE031003651.1:0-13388 GCA_000404065.3 Pinus taeda | reverse complement strand
ATTACAGCGGATTTGCTGTAGGTTGTGTCTCTTCATTTTGCTGGATAATATAAAGGAAGGACTGGCTGTTCGAGGTGGACGTAGCCCAAACTGGGTGAACCACGTATATCTGTGTCTCTCTGGTTTTGTGCATTTTCTGTGTTTATATTTCTGTAATATTTTATGTGTTCCATTGTTCCGTAATATATATAATATTCTAACAGATAAGGTTTTCATTGAACAACGTATCGATTGTCTATGTGATAGGGCTTCTTTTAACTGCGCTTTACCATATTACAGTGGCTACCCTTCATGTAACTATGGCTACCATTTGTGACTTGTATGGACAACATATTAGTATTAGGGCTGCATAGGACTGTAGTTTATTACAACATTTAGAGTATGGTAAAATATCCATATTTGACTGCGACTACTTCTTCCATTGCTTGTGGATTCATGACTGCATTCTCCATTAGGGCATTATCTTACTAGGCCAGCATAATCCATAGTGTATCTCCTTCTCCAAAAACCCAAGACGTGCAGAAGAGATCACTTGAAGTGAGTTTTCAAATGACTTCAAGTCCTCTTCTATTTATACTAAAACATATAGGTTGAATAGACATGATGTTTGGGCTTCTTGAGCTTACGTAAGAGATGGTCGGCTTGATAATAATTACATAATCGAAATAAATTCATATCTCCATAAATACTTATTGGAATCAGATGATCTTTGGATCAATCCTACACCTCTCGACGAGAGGGATCCAATAAAAATATCAGTTGCCACAAATAAGCTGACCCACATGGAGTTTGGCCCTAGTTGCCAATTTAACACTCCTTCTCAACTAGGGAGAAATCCATCTGCTAATCCATAAGTCCGACTGTACTGCCTCTGCCATCAGTGCCCTGCACTGCTCTGCCCAACTCTGCTCAGCTCTACTGGCTCTACTCTGCTCTGCTCTGCTGAACTATGAAGAAGAAGAATTGATCGAGAATGTCTCATACCATTCTCCACTGACCCGAAGTACCACTGGTCCCAGACCAGTCTCAACTAACCCAAAGTCAACCACATAGTAGGTACAACTCCTACCACTGGTCCTAGACCAGTATCGCAAGCTCAGAGAGGGTACCACTGGTCCTAGACCAATCTCAACCGACCCGAAGTCAGCGTCATAGTATGTACCACTCTCACTGGTCCCAGACCAATCCGGCACTGACACTGAGAGTATGTACCACTGGTCCCAGACCAATCTCAACCGACCCAAAGTCAGCGTCATAGTAGGTACAACTCTTACCGCTAGTCCCAGACTAGTATCACAGGATTAGAGAGGGTAGCACTAGTCCCAGACCAGTCTCAACCGACCCGAAGTCAACGTCATAGTATGTACCACTCTCACTGGTCCTAGACTAGTCCTACACTCACAGGAAGTCAGTCTCAGAGCATGTACCACTGGTCCCAGACCAGTCTCAACCGACCCGAAGTCAGCGTCATAGTATGTACAACTCCTACCACTCATCCCAGACCATTCTCATTGATCCCAGATCAATGAAGGTCATCCTAACATAGGGAGTACGGTAAATGTAGCAATGCGTCCATCGATACTACTATGGTCCCTATCCTCATTTCCCTGCTCATTTATCAGATGATAGGTACTTCCCAAGAGTCCCAGATTGCACGGGTAGGATGCCTCGATAGGCGAACTTAATCAATCCTGTCTTCACAAGAGAACTAATCATCCTGCTACACAATCGCCATGGAGAACACATCATCCAGGCCTCGCAGGAGAAAAAATCATCCTGCTACACAGGACAAAGAATCATCCTGTCCCATAAGAGAGCGAATCATCTTGTCCCAATGCGCACCACCAGGGGAGGGTGAGTCACCCTGTGGTCGTATGTTGCTCCAGTAAGAACTGCAAGCCCCCAAAGCTCCCAGAGCTCAATGTATACAACATGCAGGACCCTTGTACAAAGGTCTCTCAATGACTCCAAGTCGTTCGGGAAAATCACAAATTTGATCTTTCCCCCGAGGCTGTTACAAAGTGTATTGACCTATATATCATCTTAATGTGATGGAGCCTCCTTGCTAATCGACTTACCATATCCCAGATAAGGCAGTATCTTGATGTCTATCTGCTGTAGCAATCATTGAATACGGGATTCCTCAATAATCGAATCCCACCTGTGGTTTTCACAGAGAATTACAGTGGTATTCATCACGTGTACTCATTGACCAATCTGCAGTGGAATAATCATGCAGTTTTTATGTTTCTGGATGTGTATCTCAATCCATGAGAGATTGTGCCCCAAAGATATCTCAAAAGATTCTTGGCACAAATCCAGTGAGGCTCAACCAAATATGACCTCACCATGCTAACTGCAACACATATGTTCGAACGGAGGTTCTCCAAGAACATCAACACGAATGAGTTTATGAAACTCAGAGGCATTTCCCAAATCTGGTCCGACATCACTACCATATAACTTCTTGAAAGTTAAGATCCTCGAGGTTGTCACAGGCTTGCAGTTTATCTTTCCACATTCGGAATCCAACTCCCTCTATCTTCTACAAATGAGAGGGTCTACACCTGTTAGACATAGGTGTCGGTATGAGAGGTCTATCATCCACAAACTTTGGATGGTTTGGATCCGTTTCACTCCTAGTGAATCTCAGCATTATCAGACAACTATAGATCTTCTCATACTATGCCCGAGGTATTTAGCTTCAAGCCATAGAGGGCTTTCTTCCACCTGCATATGTGAGATTCCTGATTATCAATATCAAACTCCTCGGGTTCTTCCACACCTATGGACCTGCTACATAAGGGGAATGGTCCCCTTGTAAGATTTTCCTTTGGTACATCTCAGACATGTACTTTCATGCTCCTTTTGAATTCAAGCATCCTTGTCACCATTTGACTCCTAGACCTTCGGTGCTATGTGACAATGGACATGGTCCCCAATGGACTTCCTGCCAATTGATACAACCTTGAACTCAAAGCATCTTTGAAAATTCTATTTCCAAACACGTACCTTTCCATCAATGAGTGCCACCCTGAAACCTTCGACTTCCATTTCCAGGATGGACACCAGGTTCTTCTTGCGACCAGGTACATAAAATTTATTCTGAGGTTCCTTGCTTTCTTTGAAGAGTCTACCATTTTCTTGATGACCTGCATTACCAGTCATTCCTTTGATCCCTGAAATGATTGTTATCTTCATCAAGAGATGTGTCTCTCCCATTCGAACACTCCTTCGCATAATGGCCGAACTTATTTAAAATTTTCAACCAAGGCTTCCGCCTTTCCTTCCACCCTTAGATCCGAACTTCCCAATGAAGTGATCTTTAGATAGGTCATCAGAAACTTCCGCTACGCCATTCTGATAATATGCTCTGCTTCAACTTCACCCTTTGTGAACTTAGAAGAGAGATGTGGAACCCATTAATCCTTTTGTCTTGTCCTTATTGTCTTTGGTGATTGCTCTTTCACTCTTGCTTGGGCACTGTCTTCACCTCAACTTTGATACCATGTTAATATTAGGTATGTTCTATGCTAGAGAAATTTATTTAATTTCTTTTCCATCTTAGAAATCACATCAACATAAAGTAAATTGCAGATAAAACATAAATATAAATCACAGAAGACAAGCCAAGACAAGAGGACACAAGATGTGGCGCTAGCCAGGGACAAACCCCACAATGTGTGGGCAAACCCTTGATCAATTCTTCTTTTATGTTCTTCAAAGTTCAGCAGAGAAAGAGAGAGAGAGAGATAGTATATTTACAACAGAAGTCAACACTTTGACTTATCTAGATCTAGCATAGATCATTTTGTATAAGGATGAGATCAGTTGAAGACATTTTGCTTCAATTGATTCTCCAAGGTGACAGCTTCACATATCGTAGTGCTGCATTTCGACCATTTGCCGCACCTTACCATGTAGCACCATGCTGCCCTATCACAGTGCTGGATCTAGATGACTGAGCTGCTCTTATCTTCATGCTTCTCATCATGCTGCATGTTTCCATGGTCTCCTCCGCCATCAAGTTGCCCATGCTCATGATTACATTTATTATGATGTTGTCCATGCTCCATGCATCATTGTGCTGCCCATGCACATGATATCATACATCATTCATCATGGTGCTCATACTGCCCATGCATCATGTTGCGCATACTGCCCATATACATCATGCTGCTCTTACTGCCCATATATATCATCCATCACCTAGACTGTGAGAGTATTGACCCAATACATAGCTCACAGCTGCGTCCTTATGACTGCACCTAATACGTTCTAGATATTTACAACGTATATATGTCCATTTTCTATGGATTAACTAGAGTGAATGTTGCTGCCATGACAGCGTTATATATCAGTCTCCGCATATACATAACAACGTATGAGTTTTCCGCATATACATAACAGCGTATGAGTTTCCATGACTGTGCGTATATAGTGCCTTCATTACAGCGTATAGATTATGTGGATAAGGTCTTCATTACAGCATATAGATTGTCTACTTAACGTGTAGAGACTGCGTGGATAAGGTCTTCATTGAACAGTGTATCAATTGTGTGCTCAACGTGTAGAGACTGTGTGGATAAGGTCTTTATTGAACAACGTATCGATTGTCTGCTCAACGTGTAGAGACTGCGTGGAAAAGGTCTTCATTGAACAACGTATCGAATATCTATGTGGTAGGGCTTCTTTTAACTGTGGCTTTACCATATTACAACAGCTACCCTTCATGTAACTGCAACTACCCTTTGTGACTTAAATGGACAGTGTATTAGTATTAGGGCTGCATAGGGCTGTAGTTTATTACAGCGTTTAGAGTATGGTAAAATATCCATACTTTGACTGCAGCTACTTCTTCTTCCATTGCCTGTGGATTCATGACTGCGTTCTCCATTAGGGCTTCATCTTACTAGGCCAGCGTAATCCATAGTGTATCTCCTTCTCCAATTCTCCAAAAACCCAAGACGTGGAAAGGAGATCACTTGAAGAGAGTTTTCAAATGACTTCAAATCCTCTTCTATTTATACTAAAACATATAGGTTGAATAGACATGACGTGTGGGCTTCTTGAGCTTACTTAAGCGCTGGTCGGCTTGATAATAATTACCTAATCGAAATAAATTCATATCTCCATAAATACTTATCGAAATCGGATGATCTTTGGATCAATCCTATACCTCTCGACGAGAGGGATCCAATAAAAGTATCAGCTGCCATAAATAAGCTGACCCACATGGAGTTTGGCCCTAGTTTCCAATTTAACAAAGACATACCATTGTTATCTAAAATTAACAACTATGAAGGATTGATTATCGCAAAATATTGTTCTTCCCTCTGGTTGGTTATGAAATCTAATATTATCCTTCTTAACTATATAGCTTGACAAGCTGTTGTGTTTTCTGCCACATACTCCGCTTCTTTTATGGAAAATGACACACTGGGTTGTTTCTTTGAAACCCATTCGATAGTTCCTGACCCAATTCAGAACACAATAGATCTGCTCTTTCTATCACCTATGTTTTCTCTCCAATCACAATAGGTGTACTCAACTAACTCAAAGTTATCTATTGCAATATACAAGATTCCATTGTTTTTGGTGCCATTCACATGCCTTCAAAAAAAATTTTATTGCTTGCAAGTATGTTTACATTGGATTCAGGCCATAGAGATTACATGTTATCAATTTTAGTTGTTCTTAAATACATAAGACTTCCAACCATACATCTATAAAATGTGGGATCCACGTTTCTTCAGGTGTTGGAGTTGGCTTGCTATTCAACATCCTAAATCTCTTCAAGATATCCCCTTCTTGGCTTGGCTTGGGATATAAAGATACTTTCATTTGTTTGTTTAGCTTCAATACCAAGAAAGTACCTTGGTAAGCCCATTTTTGTCATTTCAAATTTTTTTTTATTGCTAATCTAAATTCTTCCATGGATAAATTGATATTTCTTGTAAAAATAAGATCATCTACATACAAACAAATAATTAGAATTTCACTTTGATTGCTGACTTCAGCGTAAACTGTTGGCTTGCCGCTACTTTTACCAAAACTATTGCTCAACAGGTATGAGTCAATGCAGGTATACCAAGCCTTGGACACCTGCTTGAACCCATACAATGCTTTTCTCAACTTAGATGTTTTTCTCCAAGTCTGAGAGTATCAAATGTCTGGGGTTGTTCAACATATACGTCTTCCTTTAACACTCCAGTGACAAAAGTTGATTTTACATCCATGTGATGGACTTCTCATTTGTATTAAACTACTATTGCCATGACAACTATAACTGTTTCCATCCTTGGTACAAGAGCAAAGGTTTGATTATATTCTCTTCCATATTGTCGTTTATACCCTTGACCACAACTTGTGCTTTGTGCCATTCAAATATGCATTATACATCATTCATGGTTTTATAAACTCACCTCACACCAATAACTCCTTTTCCTGCTATAGGGTTTATTATCTTGCACGTCTCATTTTTCTCAATTGCTTGGATTTCTTCATCCATGTCGCCAGAACATTTTGTTTCTTTTACTGCATCCTCAAAATAAATAGACTCATATTTAAAAAATATAGCAAAACTCACAAATTCATTATCATCATCTTCACACTTGGATGTCTCGTATATTTCCTTCAAGTAGAAAATAGTCTTCATCTTGATGCACCAGACATCAATTTTCCATCAAACTATGGTACTTGTTGCCACATGCTGCTACTGTTAACCATCTCAAAGAACTAGAAACTACGGTACTTGTTGCGACATGCTGCTGTTGCTAACCATGTCAAAGAACTACAAAATAAACACCAAAAGCCTCCTAAAACCTGTTCTAATACCAATATGTAGGAGAGGAAACACTCTGTGTGCAGAAAACAAGAGTGTAAACACAAAGGAAAACAGAGTGTAAAGAGTGAAGCACAATGCAACAAAAAAAAAGTATTTTGAAACTACTGTATATGGAAATAACACAATTTTTTATTGCAGACTGATTTCTATTACATCAAAGAACTAGAAACTGCGGTACTTGTTGCGACATGCTGCTGTTGCTAACCATGTCAAAGAACTACAAGATAAACACCAAAAGCCTCCTAAAACCTGTTCTAATACCAATATGTAGGAGAGGAAACACTCTGTGTGCAGAAAACAAGAGTGTAAACACAAAGGAAAACAGAATGTAAAGAGTGAAGCACAATGCAACAAAAAACAAAGTATTTTGAAACTACTGTATATGGAAATAACACAATTTTTTATTGCAGACTGATTTCTATTACAGTCAGTGCCACTACACATTCTATTCTCCATTCATACGTTATACTTCACTTTTGCATATAAAGATGAAACAACTTTGCAAGTTTACAAACTATATTTGGAATAAGGTTTACAACCATCTAAAATTCCCTAACTAATGGATCATTGTATAAATCATGGTTAAGACCACCATAAGTTGTTAGATTCAAGAGATGATATCGATACCCGACTTGGTCGTTGAGATATGCGAGGTCCCGGCAATCTCATTCGCCAAACTATCAATTTCCCATTCCAGTTATATATCGAGATATTCATTTCCCGATCCATTACCATTATCAACCCACTGCTATTAACTGCGACAGAATCAAATAATGGAATGCTGCATTTTGCCAAATGGTGCTTGTTTACATCACACCATTCTTCTGCTTCATTCAACTTCCATATGCGAACACAATCATGTCCCTTGTGCTCCACTAGTACCACGTGCCCATTGTATTCACCTAAATTTTCACAACAAATCCGTTTGCATCTCTGTGGCAACGGGATTTCTGTCCAACGTCCGTCGGCAATATTGAAGGCTACCATGAGATTAGGGATGCGATTGAGAGGCATAGACACCCAATAAAACTTTCCATTACAGTAACAACCCTTTCCACTAGGCCGAACATGGTCGGGGACCATCATGGAAACTTGAGTCCAGTCGTTGGATTTTGAATCATAGATACACATCACAATTCTTCTATGGCTACTAGAATATCTGCCCAGCAGGAGAGTGCAAACCCTTGTGGAAGAATCGAAAGCCAATCCATTGAAAACGAAAGCAGGTACAGGAGGACGAGGCAGACGTCTCCAATTGCTGGTGCCCGGAATGCCTATGGAAAGATCCAACATATCCCCTTTTCGATGACAACAGAAGATGTTCCCGCAAGTATTCACAATAATGATGTGATGGGGCAAAGGAACTTTGTACATGTCTAAACAGCGTTCTTCTATAACCCAAGAATCCACGTCATCTTTTGAATTCCAATGGATCTGAATCAGAAACCCAGAGGTGGAACACAGCGACCAAATTGGAACAAGTCCTTCAAAGGTATCACGGGAAGACAGTAGATATTTCCACTGTTTGCACACAGTTCTCATTTTGCCAAGAACCCTAATGGGTAGCCTCGCTAAAATCCTATACAACAACTCTTCTGGGAGCCTTTGCCATATTTCAGCTTCCATTGCTACAATGTTTCTGTTTCACAGAAAATATAAGAAATATTTTTCTTCCTGTTGAGGTTGCAACTCTTTCTGAACCTCCCCGCACTTCTCCGCCGTATGCTCTATTTCAAGATCCAAAATTTGTCCCAAGGCCAGAATAAGCACTTCTGAACCTCCCAGCACTTCTCCGCAGTCCGCTCTATTTCAAAATCCAGAATTTGTCCCGAGGGCAGAATAAGCACTTCTGAACCTCCCAGCACTTCTCCGCAGTCAGCTGTATTTCAAGATCCAGAAGTTGTCCCAAGGCCAGAACAAGTGCTTTTCCTTCACTGATTATATTATAACAAGTTTACCATTTAATATAGAATAACTAGATATTAGGTTTAATCTATATTATTTAGATAAGGGAGTACCCATATTTTTATAGGAGTCAGACTAAGGCATTTTTATATGGGAGGATTCACATTTTTAACTATCAAGGTCCATTTATATTATTATTTTTCCAAATTTTTATATGGGAGGATTCATATTTTTAACCATCAAGGTCCATTTATATTATTTATTTTGCTAAAAATGTGTTGTTAGTGGTATTGGAGTAGATTAAAATATTTTAGAAATAGTTTGTTTTTTAAAAGCAAAAATAGATATAAATAAAAAAAATGTAATTTATTTGTTTAATTTTATTTTTAAAATAAGGAAAAATGGTTTATGGGGTTTCGAATAAATGGTGATTGGGTGTTTTTTGGGTGTTCTCTTAAGACACTCCTTGATATGTGGTATAGGTGTTTTATTAAGCACTCCGTGTGTGGTTGAGTGTTCTCTTAAGGCACTCCTTGGTGTTAAGTCACCGTTTTAATTCTCCCAATAGAGTCTAGATTTATTTATTTTTTAATTAAATGGGTGAGAAGGTTTTATTTTTATTATACCCATGTTTATTTTGGAATAGGGATTTTAAAATTTTAATTTAATTATCAATAATTATTAGGTGGATTACATTCATGTTTATGTTTATTTTGGAATGGGGGTTTTAGAATTTTAATTTAATTATCAATAATTATTAGGTGGATGGTAGAGATTTAACCTCTATGGAATATGCTTAAATATTCATAATAGTATTCACATATCAAGGGTTAAAATTTATCTCCAAATTGGTTATGCTATTTTTGGGCAAAGTGCTTTACAGCGAGTATAAGGTAGATAAAAGAAAATATAATATACATATGACATTAAAATGTACATATAAATAGTGCTTATAAATTAACATTCATTTTACCATATAGATTAAAATAATGATTCATAACCATCTTTAAATTTATTTTTAAAAAAATAAAAAATAAAATAAAAAATAATAATAATAATAATAATAAATAAATAAATAAATAAATAAAATAAAATTTTATCATGGATATTATTAACTTCTAAACAGGTTTTTTTACAATACCATGGGCCAATACTAAGAAGAGAAAGATAGAGAGAGAGGGAGAGGAGGGAAGAAAATCATAATACCATGGGCTAATACTATGGTTTATCAATACCATGGGTCATCTAGGCTTTTGATTATTATGTTCTCGATCTAGGCTTTTAATTATTTTGTTACAATATTGTGGGCCAATACCATGACTTATGAATACCATATGCCCAAAAACCATAACTTTTTTCAAAATCAAAATATTTTACAAATACTTTATTTTAATTTAGTTTTATAACACTTTTTAATTAAATCTAAAAGAAAAAAGGTTATAATTACTTTTGAGGTATATCTAAACCCTCCATCCCCAAGTCTATTAAAAGAATTCGCGTAGAAATTAAATCGAGGTTTTAATAAATTAAAATTGAGAATACTTTTATATATACATATGTGAGATGTATACAATATAAATAATATTATAAATAACCAGGATAGATGCATCTTAACCAAGGATCCAAACAAAGAGGGAAATCAAAGTGGCTAACAATGATAAAGGAAAGATAGTGCATGATTCTTTTAAATTTATTATTATTGTATTTTCTTTGAAATGATCCATCCAAAATATAGGTTTAATATTTTACAATCAATTATATTTTTTTTTATATATAGATACTTTCTTAAATACAATACAATGGGATCATATTTAAGAGAGAGAGTGAGATGGAGGGTGAATAGAGTGGGGGAGAGAGACATAGAGGTGGGAAAGAGAGGGAGAGAGAGGAGTGGGGAGAGAGGAGGAGAGGGAGGGGGGAGAAATGGATTTGGAGGGGGAAAGAGAGGGAGGGAAGAACAAATACATTGAGAGATAAAGGTGGAGAGAGAGAGGGAGTGATAAGGGAGAGAAGAAGATGGAATGAGGGAGAGAGGAGACAAGGGAAGAGAGAGAAAAGGAGAGGATAGAGATAGTGAAAGAAGGGGAAGAGAGAGATAGGGAGGCATAGATATGGAGGGGGGAGAAAGGGGGAGAGCAACAAGGAGAGAGGAAGGGAGATATTGACATAATTGGAGGGTGGAAAGAGAGAGAGAGTGATGGGGGGGGAGATAGAGGGAGGTGGGAGAGAAAGGGAGAGAGAGGAAGGAAGAAAGAGAGGAATTGAGAGAGAGGAGAGAGGGGAGGGGAGAGAGATGGAGTTGGAAGGGGAGGAAAGACATGGAGAGAGAAAGGTCGAGAGGGAGAAGGAGTGACAAGGGAAATATAGAGAGATGGTGAGGGGGAGAGAGAGAGAGAGAGAGTGCGTTTGCAGGTTGATATAGATAGAAAAAGAAGGAGAGACCAAGGCAGATAGAGATATAGATGGAGGGGGTAAGAGGGAATAAGAGAGAGAGAGAGAGAGAGCATGACATGTGGTAAGGGGGTTGAGATAAAGAGACAAATAAGGAGATATGGAGGGAGATATAGATATAGATGGCAGGGGGGGAGAGGGAAGAAGAGAAAGATAGAGAAATGGAGGGAGAGGCGAAGAGACAAAGACAAGGGAGAGAGGGAGCGGGGAAGAGAGAAGGAGAGAGGGAGAGGGAGATAGACAAGGAGAGAGGGAGGGAGATAGACACAGAATGGAAGGTGGAGAGAGAGGGAAGAATAAAGAGACACACAGAGACAAATACAAGCATAGAAGTTAGATCTAGAAAGTAATGAATATTTTTGTTTTTCACTAAAATAGATGTATTGATTTCAGTGTAGTTTTTTATTTCTAATCATATTTTATCACTTGCACTAAATGCATTGATTTCAATGTAGATGTCGATTTCTAATCCTATTTAATACCTTACACTAGATGCATGCATTGATTTCAATGTAGATGTTGATTTCTACTCCTATTTGATAGATGCATTAGTTTCGATATAGATATTGATTTCTAATCCTATTTGAACGCTTACACTAGATGCATTAATTTCATTGTAGATGTTGATTTCTAATCCTATTTAATACCTTAAATTAGATGCATTGGTTTCAGTGTAGATGTGTATTTTTAACCTATTTAATACCTTACACTATACGCATTGATTTCAGTGTATATGTTAATTTCTGCTCCTATTTGATTACTTGCACTAGATGCACTGGTTTTAGTGTAGATATTGATTTCTAATCCTATTTGATTGCTTGCACTAAATGCATTGATTTTAGTGTAGATTTTGATTTCTAATCCTATTTAATTGTTTGCACTAGATGCATTGATTTCAGTGTAGATGTTGATTTTTGATTTGATGCAACTAGATCTATAATGTACATAAATTTCAAAGTATTTGGATTAATAGTGTGCATTGATTTCAGTGTAAGCACATCTCTACCCCCTTCATCTATATCTCCATCTCCCATTGTCTCTCCTTTATCTCTCTATCTGACCCCCCAAACATATGTTGAAAAATGTAACTAGGTTCAGTCTTCATAATGACATGTAATTGTGATGATGTAATAAAAGGAAATAAAATTATTTTTGATGGGTTTCATGAGCAAGAGATTTTATTTGTTAGTGGCTCCCATTGAGAGCTTTAGGATTTATCATTAATTCAAAGAGTCAATGTCATGTATGAAGAGCTCTTCTTGAGCATGAGTCAATGTATATGAGTATAGGAATATGTCTAGATAGCCCTCCAACAAAAGGAACTTGTCATCCTCTTCAAAGTCGGACTCCAAACTATCTAGAATATCTCATGTTAGCTTACATCAATAGACACATCCGTTCGTACTATCATATCGGCTTAATATATTGGACATACTACTATATATACCTAGCTAGGATCTTTGCATAAGTATAGTTTAGAACTCGAATCCTTCTGTAGTTTCAAAGGGAAATCATAGTTAAGGATTTTGGATGTCACAGTGAAGTATTTTGGAGGTTTGTCCACAATACAAAATGCAAATCATCTACATTTCAGTGGAGGGTACAATTGGAAGGTTACAAGATCACAATTCTATGGCGAAAGGAATTTAGATCCCTCTTGAATATAGACTATAGTGACAACAAAGATTAATCTATGGTCAACAGCCTTCAGATATCCTCTCTGAGTTTTCATTGGTGATGATTAGTGGAGCATCTCTATGATTTGGATGTGAGAGCAGAGCTCAATCTATCAGACAAGAGGAAGAGATTGGATATCTAAAGGAAGAATTTGGATCTCTATACAATTCATGTTCCAGTAACAACGACGAAGATGACACATTTTGTAGGGCACCACAACCATAAATTTCTATCCTATGAAGGACATGACAGCAAGAAGAAGATCTTGATAAGGTGGTGATGTGGAGATGCAGAGAAGGTCGTGTTGGATACCTATACCAATAGGTTTCATATTTCATGATTGGCTATAAAAGGTCCAAATATGCTCTGCTTTGATAAGGCAAAGATCCCATATTTCCATAAGGAGACAAGGTGTGTCTGAAACTTGATTGGGACTCAATTTTGATGGATGGTCCAACAGCCTAATCTGGATCATGCCATATTTTCAATTTTTGTTGTAGAATAGAGA
>APFE031003649.1:59817-70468 GCA_000404065.3 Pinus taeda | reverse complement strand
AACAATAATAATATAAAGGCACAAAAATAACAATAGAGGGATTCTATGGGGCATAGTAATAACAATATGGGGATAATACGGGCACAACAATATTAATAAGGAATACAACTACAATATTAATGGGGGCATCACTAGTATTATAAAGACCTAACAGAGTGACTACCATCAAATTAGAATTCTTGAAGGAGACATTTGGAAGATAGCATTCAAGACAAAACAAAGTTTGTTTGAATGGCTAGTTATGCCTTTTGTTTTATGTAATGCTCATGATACCTTCATGCGTGTGATGAATGATGTGTTGAGACCATTTCTTGATGAATTTGTTATAGTATACTTAGATGACATCTTCATTTTTAGTAAATCTCATGATGGACATGTCACGCATGTGAGAAAAGTACTTGATGTCTTAAAGAAAGAACAATTGTATTTGAAGATGTCAAAGTGTGAATTTGGAAAAACTTCTTTAGTTGACTTGGGTCACATTATTGGAGGAGGTGAGTTGAAAATAGATCCCTCCAAGGTTGATGTCATTTTGAATTGTCAAAGGCCTAAGACAGTTACTGAGGTAAGAAGTTTTTTGGGAGCAACCCAATATTGGAAGAAATTCATTGCTAACTTTTCTTCTATAGCAAATCCTTTGCATGCATTGACTAGTGTGAAAAAGGTTTTTTAGTGGGGAGGAAAACAACAAAAGGCCTTTGATGCATTGAAGGAAAATATTAGTTCAGCCCCAGTACTTGCACTTCCAGACTTGAGAAAGTCATTTGAGATCCAGATTGATGCTAGTGACTACACCATGGGTGCAGTCCTCATGCAACATGGTAAGCCTATTTGTTTTCTTTCGAAAACTTTCAATGGTGCAGTGATTAATTATCCTACATATGACAAGGAATTGTATGCATTGGTACAAAGTGTGAAAAAATGGAAACACTACTTAATGGGTAAGGAAAAAATGATTCACACTGATCATCAGCCATTTCAATACTTGCAATGTCAATCTAAGTTGCAGCAATCAAGGCACTTCTGATGGATGGGTTTTATTCAACAATTCCACTTGGTAATAAGCTATACGAAAGGTATCTACAATAAAGTTGCCGATATTCTTTCTAGGCCTATTATTAGTGCAACTACTTTACTCAAGCATAATTCTATTTTGCATGAAAATTATATTGAGTAGTATGCATTAGACAATGAGTTTCAGGATGTTTATGCAAGCTTGAGTTAAGGTAACCAAGTAGAGGAATTAGATTATCATTTGCATGATAACTTGTTGTACCATCTTGGTAAGCTTTGTATTCCACAGGAAGAAAGAATCAACATTATAAGAGAGGCACATACTTCTCTTATTGCTAGTCATTTTAGTGTAAGTAAGCCGATGACACATCTACAGAGGTATTGCTATTGGCGTCGTATGCTTGAAAGTGTGTCACTTTTTATTAAAGGATGTTTATTATGTGCAGTCAATAAGACTAGCAATAGGAAGTTAGGATTATACACACTACTTTTGGTACCTTCATGACCATGGGAGAGTGTTTCTATGGATTTTGTAGGAGGTCTTCCATTGTCAAAAAAGAGGTCATGATTATTTGTATGTAGTTGTGGATAGGTTCAGCAAAATGTCTATTTTTATGCCATGTAAAAAGCAAATTACAGTTGAACAAACTGCTCAATTATTCTTTTAGAATGTATGGGTGCATTTTGGATTTCCCACATCCATTGTTAGTGATCAAGATTCTCACTTTGTTGGGAATTTTTGGTCAAGCTTGTGGGGATTCATGAACACTAAATTGAAAAAGAGTATCACATTTCATTTGCAAACAGATGGTAAAACATAGGTGGTGAACAGAATTGTGATACATCTTCTTCGTGGGTATTGCAGCAAGCATCCTAAGTTGTGGGATGAACATTTTTACTACATTCAACATGCTTACAACCGAGCCAAGCAATCTTCAACTCAAACATCACCATTTGAAGCATGTTTGGGATACTTACCTAAGTCTCCTTTGGATTTCATTTTTGGAAAGGATGTTTCTATTGATGGCCATAGTGACATAGACAAAGAAAGAAGGTTTATTGAACAAATCCAATTGGTACACCAAAGAGTTCAAGAACGGCTGGAAAAAAGGCAAGTACAAAACAAGACATGAAAAACATTGAGTAGATCACAAGTTCCAAGTCAGTGATGAAGTTTGGCTTCACATTAGCAAAGAGAGACTCCAAGGAGAAGGTGAAAATCCAAAACCAATTAGATATGGTCCATTCAGAATTCTGGAAAAGATTGGTAACAATGCCTTCAGGTTGGATTTGCCTTCATATATGAAAATTTATGTTGTTGTTAATGTTGAGAACTTAATGTTTTATGAGCTTCCTTTGATTGAAGATTAGGGAGAAAATGTCCAATTTCCTTCCATTGAGGATTTTTCTCTTGAATACCTTGATGAACTACAACAAGACACCATTCTTGATAGAAGAACAAGGTCTTCAAAACGAGGGAGTGTGGACTACCTTCAAGTGGGGCTCAAAGGAAAAAATCCTTTAAAATCCAAACGGATCGAGATTGGAAAGGTGAGGGAGTTGTACCCTCACCTGCTGAACAACTGAAAGTGATTCTTTGGGGTCTAAAGGCTTCCAATTGGGAGGAATGATTAGGTGCTCAAAAAATAGCTCAAAATTCAAAGTTGTTAGATCAGTGTGGAACCTGAACAAACACATATTGCTTGTCATCCTAAATCTGACACAACTCATTTCGCGTGAAACAGACACCGTATGCTCCCAAAATCATGTTTTGTTCGCTTTCCCAAACAAGAAAATTTTTGAAAAATCTGACAGCCTAGTCAGCAGTCCGAATTGTTGACGTGGAGATGATTGTGTAAGATGATGTGGTAGGTTTGACTGGTCAACGGGATCCTTCGGCGAATCATGTGATGCCAAGTAGCATTTTTTCATTGGGTGCATTTGGTAGAATTTAATTGGTTTGAAGGTGACCAACCACATGTTGACACGTGGCCCAGCTAGAGGCTACCACATGGTAGCCTGGGGGCCACCAAAAATTCAGTTAAGGTCCAGGCAACAACAACAAGGATTGAACTCGTGACCTCCAAGTGACGTCCAAGTCTCCTACCAACCTGCCACACATCTGGTTCTTAATAACTATGGGTGTTAGCTTTTATTTAAAATTGGCATCATCCGCATTACAGGGAAAGGGCCATCCACGGGGGTGAGCCCTTGGGTGCATGCCACCCCACGGGATCACCAACAGAGTAGAGTGAGGGCCCGATCGGCGGGGGCAAGCCCTTGGGCACGTGCCACCCCACGGGATCACCATCGGAGCAGAGTGGGGGCCCGATTGGTGGGGGCAAGGCGTTGGCCTTAGCCCCCGGGCACGTGGGCCCCATGTGGCCCAAAATTTGTGGATTTAAGGCCTTAGAGGTCGAATTACCTAACCCACAAAATGCATTAGATTTTGGGCAAAATGGTGCTTCGTTAGCATAATTTGGGGCGAATTTTTAGGATGCTGCCAGATTTTGGGGAAATTGTGGTGCGATTAGCAGAAAGACTTGGGGAAGCCATAAATTCTTCAGTTTTTGACTAAATCAGGAGCAAAAAGAGGCTAGACAGGAATTTTTAGGCATTTTGGAGCCATTGGAACAAGTTTCAGAGCTATCTAAGCATTGTAAACTGATGTATTCACACTTTTGAGCATAATAGAGAGGTCCAAGCCATTGGAAACTAGACCAAGGAGACGTAGTCCAGGTGGGGTGAACTCCTTCATCATGTGTTATCATGATACTGTTTTAGTGATGTTCATGTCTATTATATGTTGTTGTTCAGTCATTTGTTTATGTTATTTTTTACATGAAATTTACATAAAAACTCTCAAAAACTCATGTTTAAACTTGTAATTAACCTCATGAATCCTTAAGAACTTTTACATATTTTGAGGAGGAATTTAGCACAACAAGACTAATTTTTCCATTTAGATCAAATGGACATTCTCTTGGATGTATGCATGCAATTCATGTATATAGGCCCTGAAAATAAAAATAAAAACACATACCTACAGAAGGTGGGCACTGATCCAGACAACAAGCAATGTTAATAAAATGGCGTTAATAGTAGGTGGAGACTTGCCACTGGAGGTAGATTCTTTAGATCGAACAAGTTTGTTGTTACTTGGGCAGAAACAACAGTTGGTAACCCAAGTTACAAATGCATCCAAGGGACTTGTAATTCTTGTGATTATGTTAGGGGTCATTTTGATATTTCATTTGCTAAGAATAGTGAAAAGATTTAAATTATTCTCTGGGTGGACTATCCAAGAGAAGTTGGAGAAGTTTCCATTGCAGATGTGATATTTGGAGAATACAATCCAGGTAAATATTTAAACATCAAATCATTGGATTATAATTAGGACTTAGGTTCTGAAATAGGTCCTCGTAATTTTTAGAATTTGACTGAGTCACACACCAAATGTTTATGCAATTTTGATACCAACCGTAATAGTCACAGAGGGCTAATGACTTGGAAAGGGGAGCTTCAACGAATTAGACTACCAATCTGGGATAAAACCATGCGAAATTTCACTATATAACCAATTTTTTAAATGCTTTCTACATGTAAAGTTGAAGGTAAATCCACTAAGACAAGGATTTATCGTTGTTGTAGGTGGTAGAATTCCTATGACTTGGTATCCAAAGTAGTTTGTTGTCAATGTTAACATGACCAACATGACCATGAGGGCATATCCTACCATAGGTTACCCTAGCAAGACTTACAGATTCAATATAGGACAAATTATCTATTCCTTTGGAGATGGAATGAGCTACACAAGCTTCAACATCACTGTAGTCCATGCACCCAAACTCATCTCAGTTCCTCTGGATGGAAAATACAAATGTTCTCCCACAAAACCATAATCTTGTGAGACTATCAGTGTGACTAACACTAAATGCAAGAACATGTCCCTGTAATTTCATGTTGATGTGAATAACGTCGGTAACCGAGATGGAAGTCATGTATTGTTTCTCTTCTCTACAGCCCCATCCAATAATGTCGATGCCCCAAAGAAGCAATTGATTGATTTCAAAAAGGTTTATTTCCAAGTAGGTGCCATGCAAAGGGTCATTTTCACTCCTGATGTACATAAGGACCTCAATTTTTCTTATAAGACTGGTACTAGGATGTTTCAGTGGGCTCTCAGCTTCTTTACATTGATGATTTGGAACACTCTATTTCTCTACCTCCTGAAAGAAGTTATGCTACATTCTTGTAATACTACAACAATTATGACGTAGAAGAATTAGATTCCAATGAGAAAAGAGTCTAAAATAATTTCCACATACTTGTCATCATGAACATGCACACCCCATTTTGGATCGTGATAATCTACATAATCCGGATATGAAAAAATGCAAGAAGATAAATATTGAGAAGTGCTTTCATTGCAAAGTCATAATATTTCTTTCAAAGTTTGTAAATTGTAGCCATATTGAAATTCAAACAAAATAAAGTCAACATAGAATGAGTATTTGAATTTATGAAAAATAAGGACCCCAACGCAGTGAAAATAAAACTTTGAACTAACGCTATGAATAACAACAATGAAGGCAAAATTCCTACTACGAATCAAGAATCATAATACATCGTTCATAAGTTATGATTGATGAAAAGGGGATGGAAAGAATCTGCTCAGGTCAAGACCTGAGTAATAGGCTTCCCATAAAAATCACTAATCATAAGATCTATTTTATAAAATCAATATTTTTTGTTGCAGATTATGCAGGGAGGTGGATCACCTAATGGACACTTCCCCCAAAATTTTTGGATGGTTGGTTGTTACTCAAATATTCAATTTTCTGATGTATAATTCCCTCTACCCCCTGAATTGTGGTAGAAAACCTTTGAAAGGCCTCCAATGCTCTTTCATCATTAGTACACTTAGTCTAATGTCTCTCTCCTAAGTACTCTTCACCTGGTCAATGCGTTGAGAAGGTGTCCATGATAACCATGGTTTTCATGGCTTGGCGCTGAGTTGGAATTAATGCAAAGAATAAATTCTAAGGATACACATATATATATATGTAACCCAACATAATATGTTCATATAAATACAAATTTTGTTACAGGGCTCTGATATAAAACTGCATGCCTGGAGCAGTGGACCACACCTCCATTACCCTAGAACTATGGGGATCCCTAATTCTCGCATTAGGCCTCGACCGATACTTCAACTTGGGTTTTTCCAAAACGTAATTGTTATCAAATCAAGGGGGTTCTCATTACTCTTCACCTTCTTAATTCTAATGCTAATAATCATATCTTTTGTGAAGTCCAATGGAATTCCCTTAGGCAATATCTCGCCTGCTTGAATCAGATGATCATATGTAGGAGTACAATGTGAAGCCCATATTTTGACAGATTTGTCTAGTATGTCCCTACCATTGTTATTCCCTACAAGGTTCTAGTAAGCATAAGTGGTTAAGCTCACAAGCGTGGCCAAAAGCAAAGAGTTGTGACATCAGAGGTTATGGCCGCCAAGGGCTAGCCAAAATATTTGAATCAGAAACATAACTAGCAATAGATGGAGAAAGAATTTTAAATAATGATAAATACCTATAACAATCCTGATTTAAAAGTGTATTCTCTAATAGCACGTGACCACAAAAGTGCTAACCTGGGCCCGGTTAGAAAGCGATACACAAATCCCACAAACCCAAAGAAAGGAAATGTGTGTATGCAGTGCGGAAAGGTAAGGCACATGCAAAATATTTTCCTATTAGACTTGAAGTGGGGTTTCAAACCCCTTCCCTTCTTGAGATTTTCACCGACCTCATTTAGAGTGAAGCAGTGCAGTTGGCCTAGGCGAGTGAGCTTTGCAACCACCTCATTCAGAGTGAAGCAAGGAAGATGGCTTAGGTGGGTGAGGGATATGCAACATTCTGTTGGCACGAAAATGACCACGCTTACTTTGAGTTTGATCCCGATCTTATGGTGCAGGCAGGACAATTGTGCCGAGTTTAGGAACCATAAAACTTGTCATAAACCATTGAACGACTAAAATTACTTCAATCATCTAACATCAGATCATACAGAGCATAAGGAGGACAATGAAGACCATAGGGGAGTTCTTCCAAGAGGAACGCCTTACGGTGTAATTAGATTTTAGATTTTTGGAAGGTATAAGGGCCCACCGCCATCATATATCCCAATTCTCGAATAATATTAATGATTTAAAAGTCTACACATGCTCAGTTGAATGTGGATGTGGAGGTTGGCCAACACTAAAATGACTCCATTAGATTTTGGGAAAACCAATATTTACGGTGTTATTGACTCATTAATGTGTGGGATTGTATATATTTAATAATGTTTGGCTTATATCCAACACAATATATTTGTTATATTTATTTAAATCCAATCATAAACATATACAATCCCCCACATTAATAAATCAATATCACATAGAAATCTAACTACTCTTAAAAAAACTGTCCTAAACGGAAGTACGAAAGTGAAATGAATGTGCTCACAATTCTAACCAAGTTAAGTTGAAAAGTAAAAAATGATCAAAATTGTAATCATTTACATAATTGATTATAAATGAATTTTTTTGCTTCACTTTTTTTTGGTCAAAATATTCTAGATAATTACAATAATATTCTAAATATTTAGAATCAAATAAAGATACCAAAATATTAAAAAAAATCCACAATCTAAATAGAGATGGGATATTCTTAATAGGTAGTCAATTTTACAGATGAAAGTTTGGAAGGGTAAACCATTCAATTACAGATGCATGTAATTGTTGCAACAACTAGTAAATGGAGACCTAATGTATTGTTGGATCCCACAAACTTCATTGAATTATATTTTAATACTTTTACTTTCACCAAGATTTTACATTTGACTTCTTAGGATTAGAATCTCACATGGTTATATATTTATTGTTAAAAAATGAAAATTTTGAGCAGAGATGTTTTTCTTAATATTATTTATAGATAAATAATGAGATTTTATAGGAGATATTAACAATAAATAATTACAGTGAGACTAAAATATAACTCAACCAAATTAGATTGAACTTTAACTCACTGTGACACTTGGATAGACAATTATGACACCTAGCTGGTACTTGCAAATTGATTCTCCAACATATATATAAATATGTATATCATAAAACTCTCTGCATATAGAATTCCCCAAAAACACATTAAATATCCCCTAATTGAAAAGGAGGCTTCCTGAAGCTTTTCCATTTTTCAGTGGGATCAAATTCATCAAACTAATCTGCATCAATGGTGGCATTGTTGGGCTTTGTACCATTGCTGCCCATAGCAAGAACAAAAGTAGGCTTTCTGAAGGTTTTCCATTTTTCTGTGGGATCAAATTCATCAAACTGATCTGCATCAATGGTTGAGTTGCTGATCTTTGCACCGCTGCTTGTTAGAATTAATGGATAAATTTAGTATTTTCCAAATTTGGTTGTTTGTTGTTGTAGGAAAGGATTGAGACGCTTTGATCAGGTCTAAGATTCTATTATTTAGGGAGTGTTTCAAACCACCATGTTTATGTGCTTGTTTATATGTAATAGGCTTGTGTGTGAATGTAGTAGAATGTTCTAGAGTGGCAGTCTCCAGGTGGAGGCTCTCACCTGAGAGCTTCCCAGTCTGATCAATAAATTTTATTCTTAATTTTTATCATGGTATCAGAGCTTCAGGGCTGAGAATGTGCCTGTATGCTTGAGTGGTTGTTTGTGTGATTTTTTTATGTGGAGGTCACAGCCAGGCAGTGGATTGCAGGGAGGTGGAGACTGCTTGGTCTGTGTTGTTGTTCACATGAATGAGCCAGATCTGAGTGAAAAAGTGCTGAGAAATGTTGTGCCAGTAATATCTACAGCTAGTGGTGAGATCTACATGGATGAGCTATGTTTTTGTTTTCTCCGAGAAGTAGCATGGAGTGGCTATGTCAGTGGGGTGGTGACCTGCAGATCAGTTCCCATGCCAGTGATGGCATTTGTGGTGGCACTGAAATCGTGGAGTTGTGAGGTGGAGGTTGTTGACTGAGCGGTGGACTGTGGTGGAGGAGGAGCTCAGGGTGAGGGCAAGACCTCTCTCAGTGGTGCAGTGGAGGTGCAGTGAGGTAATAAATCTATTGTGGAGATTCAGTGGAAAGTTCTTTGTGATCGAAGTTGAACTCTGTCTCCACAATAGATCTCTGCCTTTGTGATCATAAGAAGTGGGAGTTGATGCCAAGATGTTGCATTTCAAGGTGAGGGCATGCCATAGCTTCATTATCTGCTTTAGCTACACAATCTAACAGATTCTGTTAATTTTTTTTTTTTGCTGCCATTCATTTCCGAGCCACCTGCGATCGAATTCCACAGGGGTTGTTGTCGCACTTCCCTAGGGATCAAATCAGAGTTTTTTAAATATTGGTCGGATAAACAGTGATCTTTTAAGATCAGAGTTGAGAAGTTGTGGAAAAAATAGAAAGAGAAATGTGTCAACAAAGGAGACTAAAAGAGTCTCGAAGGAAACTAGGGAGAAAGCATTAAGGGACAGATGCAATATATTGTTTTGCTGAATTTGGTGAAGAGTTTCCAGTCGACGCTGATGGAATTATAGATGATCAAGTCAAGGATCATGATGTAGATCTAAAAATTGATGAAATTTTTAAGAGGCTAATGACTGGTCTACCCACTTTTTCAGGTATGAATTATGAAAAATGGGAACTGAAATGAAAACAAAATTATGGAAGGTAAATTTATTGAATTACATTGAATATGTTATCAATTTAAACTATGATAGTGGAGATGCATCAACATTACATCTTATAACATCTACATTAGATGAAAACACCATGTTCAACATACTACATGAATATGGTAAGATTCAAAATGCAAAAGTTTTGTGGGATATTTTAGAAATGAATTACAATTGGAATAACTGCAAATATGATAAAGGTTTTGCTCTTGAAAATGATGATTATGTTTTCAATCCCATAACTGATTGTGAAATTGAGCATGTCAAAATTGAAGATGTAATGATGGGTGATGAATGTGTGCCTGTAATTGATATTAAAACATGTGATGATGAAGATACAACCATTATTGTAGAATCTAAAAAAAATTATGAAGAAAACTTCCTTGATGCAGAGACCTATGAAGTCAAATTTGATAAGATCTATCTATCTCATGATGAGTGTATCAATCTGATGCATGAAAAGCATCTTATTTATGAGTTGTTGTTCAGTGAGAAGAAAAGTCTAACTCCATATACAAACCAAATGCAGGACAACATGTTTGCAGCAGCAGAATTGAGTAAAGAGGTTGAAGGCATGAATCAACAAATTATGACAACAGAGAGAGATGGAGAAATGAAAGCTCTCTTGAAGGAGCAAGAAGACAAGAGCCAATATGAATCTAACATTGTTTTTAAGTGTGCAGATATAGGCATTAAAGAAGAAACAATTGAAAAGTCCCAAGTGTAAGTTTTATCCTCGTACAGAAATTACCTGCATACGAATTCTAAAACACAGAAAATAAACAATGTGAGAGCATGATACATAAAACACATATACACAGAGATTTCCCCTAGATCCCAAAACTAGGACTACCAGCTTGATTTTTCATTATGTTCCTTTCAATGTCATA
>APFE031003649.1:38107-50365 GCA_000404065.3 Pinus taeda | reverse complement strand
TCACAGGTCCAAACACATCACTGTGCACAAGTTCTAATATATGTTTCACCCTCTTACTACTAGAGGGGAAACTCACCCTATTTTCCTTCCCATATACACAATTTTCAAAGAAATCAAAATCCAGAGAGCTATTACTCATACCTTCTACCATACCTTTACCATGAAGTATTCAAAGACCCTTCTCTCCAATATATCCAAGCCTTTGATGCCACAACATGGTCTTCTCTCGAGAGACCACTAGATTTTCTGCTCCACTTTTAGGAACCACAAAACTATTGCACCCATCAACAACATTGCTACCTTGCAGCTTGTACAAAGTTCCAATCTGAACTCCTTGCATCAATACCAGTGCTCCCTGAACCATCTTGCGGGTATCCTTCTCGAAAACTGTTTTTACACCTGCATCATCTAGCTTGCATACAAAAATCAGATTTCTAGCCAATGCAGGGATATGCAAAACACTCGGAAGTGTTCTAACCCTTCCACCTTGCAATTTCAACTTTACTTTTCCACGACCAATGATTCTAGCCTTCCTATCATCCCCTAAGAAGACATCACGACCATCATATTTCTCATACTCGCAGAACCACTCTCTATGGGGAGTGAAGTGAAAGGATGCACCTGAATCAATCAATCATGCCTCATGATCTACATGTGTACTTGAAGAAACCATGTACACATCCCCACCTTCATCTGAAGTGGTTTTCACCTATGCAGAAGGAGCATCATCAGAACCCTTTCCTTTATCAGGAGCTTTAAATTTACAGTCCCTTTTGTAGCGCCCTTCCTTTCCACATTTCCAACACACCACCTTTATAGGTCTTCCTGGAGATTTAGATCTCCCACTCGATGACTTATTTTTGTTTCTATTCTGGGACCATCCTCGTACAGACAAGGCATCACCATTCTGGCTCTCCATATTTTTCCGTCTCATATCCTCCGTCAACAAGGATGAGACTATTTCATCAAACTGCAAGGCAGATGTATTGCTACCTAGTGCAATAGCTAGACTATCCCACGAATCTGGTAGAGAACACAACAAACTGATGCACTTATCTTCATCTGAAATTTTAATATCAACAGATAATAACTAACTTACCACAGTATTAAATGCATTCAGATGCTATTTCATCGAGTCTCCATTTTTTATCATCAGGTTATACAACGTTTTCCGCAAGAACAGTTTATTCACCAGAGACTTAGACTGGTACAAAGTCCCTAACTTGTCCCAAAAAGCCTTCATCATAGCTTCCCTGATACATTCAGCAATAATGAATTTGAGACACACAATCGTATTGTGCTCTTTGCCTTCTAATCCAACTTCTTCCATTCTTCATTGGACACTCCCGTTGGTTTAGTACCTAGATCTGCCATGATCCACTGATCTTTATCCACCAATAGATCCTCCATGTTGAGTTTCCATAACTCAAAACTCTGACCATTAAATTTCTTGATCTCTATATTTCCACTGCTCGCCATCTTCTTTCACCACCAGAATCGATCCCGTAGATCTCCCACTGAACAAGGTCTACCACAGGCCTGAGCGAAACCCCTCAGCAACAAAGGCATCCCCTTGAAGCCAAAACAGCTCTGATAACAAATGTCGGTTTTAACGCCATACAGAAATTACCTGCATACGAATTCTAAAACACAAAAAATAAATAATGCGAGAGCATAACACATAAAACAAATATATATACAGAGATTTCCCCTGGATCCGAAAACCGAGACTACCAGTTTGATTTTCATTATGTTCCTTTCAATGGTAGAATAGATATTTATACATGTCGAAGCATCCAATACCATGGACCGAAAACCATCGCGTCCAAAACCATGTGCGAAAATCATGCACAAAACCATAGGTAGGTCCGCCCAACCTAATATAGTGTCCAAAAAACAAAATTTTCCAGGGTGTTGCCTCAGACCCCATAGAGGGGGGTTACCTACACCCCTCAAACCCCCTGTGACCCCCCCGCTACACAATCAATGCAACAAAGGGGGGGATCTGCCTCCCCTCTAACCCTCCAGTTAACTACGTGGGCTAGTCGTGGAAAGAATATAACATAACCCAACACCAAGAACCTGCAACATTGAATGTGAGCCTACAATTGAGATCAAGAAAGAGGAGGATAAGAGTTCAAGCATTCCGCCTTTGGGGTAGAAAATGTAAAAAGGAGGAAAATCTCCATCAGTACCTTATGGCAAGGAAAGTGAAGATGAAACTTCATTGACGAATGAACAAGCATGGACTCTCAAGCAAGAAGACAAAATGAAAGTTCAGTTACCAATTTTTTTATGTACTATTGTAAGCCTAGCTGAGACTAGACCAGTAGGCATATCCTATTTTTCCAAGCACCCTTTCTCCATTAAGGGCAGTGTTAG
This sequence comes from Pinus taeda, assembly GCA_000404065.3. Lineage (NCBI taxonomy): Eukaryota > Viridiplantae > Streptophyta > Pinopsida > Pinales > Pinaceae > Pinus > Pinus taeda. Next base: position 47,983 of record APFE031003649.1, on the reverse strand, counting down.
AATTAATGGATAAAGTTAGCCTTTTCCACATTTGGTTGTTTGTTGGTGTAGGATAGGATTGAGACCCTCTGATTAGGTCTAAGATCCTATATTAGGGAGTGGTTCAAACCACCCTATTTATGTGCTATCTTATATGTAACAGGCTTGTGTGTGAATGTAGTAGAACGTTCTGGAGTGGCAGTCTCCAGGTGGAGACTCCCACCCGAGAGCTGCCCGGTCTAATCAATAAAGTTGATTCTTAATTTTTATCAGTGTTGCCCACCACAAGAACATAAAAGGGAACTAGACAATCCCAATCTGAAAGTTGGAGCCCGCTTAGCATTCTCACATGAAACCCTATCTCAATAACCTGAGTTACTATAGATTTCAAAATATTTGGAAATGTGATTGACAAGAACTTTGATGTTATCCATCAAACCTATATATAATATTAAAATGTGCAATAGAACTACAAATTTCGTCTGAATACTACAACATCATGCATGCAAAAGATATTGATTTCTACATTACACTATTTGATGACTTGCTTTGAGCTTCTTTGAGGCATAAAAGGCCCACCTATGGCCATACGAGGACATCATTGTGAGCTTCATTTTTACTTTAAACGACAACCATATTCCGTTTAAAAAGAAACCACTCCTTCTTCCGGTCTAGGCGAGCGTTCTCTAGAATTTTAATTGCTTTGAAGTTGTCAAATGGTTTATTAACTTGAATTTCATCGTCATAGGAATGGAATTAAACATAAAAAAATAAAGACTAGCCAGGCACTATATCTAATCATAATGATAATAGAAAAACTTGCATATTCAATAGGTTGCAATTTACAAACATTAAATGATCGCCATGAAACCGATAGAATGTCAATGTTCAATAGATATATATAGTAGACTACCGCGTCATCCAGGAAGTGACTTTTTTATACTTCCCTAGATGGATCAACGTTGTTTAGTCCATTGGTATGAACACAGTGACCCAAACCGGGAGGGAGCATTCTAAGCATAAGCTTGGCTTTTGCGACTTGGTTACTGGATACAATTTCCATCGACTGATTGATCCATCCTTTGCTACTGCAAGGTAGAAAAAGGAAAATTAGATTAAATAGAAATTAAGGGGTAAAAATAATTGCATTTCATGTTAGACTACTAATGTTATAACAATCTAGTAGACATAACAACATATGTGAGATGATAATGACACTAGTATCGTGAGAGATGACGGTGACCTTAATATTATTTACGATTTTTACAACAAAGAGGTTGATGATAATAATACTATTTAAGTTTCAATAAGCAAAGGAAAAATGTGATATTAACAACCCAAATAAATTTGAAAGATGTAAATAGTGGTTATTCAGTTATTTTTATTGTGAATATGGGGCCAACTCAACTTTGTGTTGGTTGATGATCTGAAACAGGGGCTTCCTAAGTAAAGCATTATCAATCAAATTGATTAACTCTTGTTCCATAGGGTAAATGAGAGCGAGGTCAAGGTTCAAGGGTTGAGGGTTCAAGGCAAAGGGTTCATTATAGGGTAGAGAGCTATTATTCCGTATCGGTGGAGGAATATTTCAATAAAGAGTTCGATATCGAGGAAGAGGTGTATGCCTATGGTTTTTTATAGGTTTAGTTAGAGGGATTTGATTCTTTCTTTCTCTCGGGCCTTAAAAGCAAGCACCAAGGTGGTTAACATCAATAAGCTAAGGGACTTATTATGTTGCACTTATAAACTCTACCTATTATAATAAAAACAACTTAGATAAGAATTGTCCTTCCACTAATTTAGAAAAATACATTCACAACCTAAGGAATGAAGGTAATATCCTTTTGCTTGGGGACTTCAATACTAGAAATTCTACCAACCAAGCTATTATGTTATGTAACCACTCTAATCCTGACCCCTTGTAGTTTGACGAATATGTTGACTTAGCTAATGATTCAAGATATCCTTTGAAGACAAAACTAAGAACTTATTTGGCAGTGAGTTCCTCAAGATTTGTAGTTCCCAATACCTAGTTATATGTTATGGTATTAACAAGTGGCCTTCCTCTCACCAAATTACCTGTTTACATGGGTTGGGTAGTAGTGTTGTGGACTATGCGATTTTGGACACCCATGTCCTTAACCGTATTACCAACTTTGATCTTCTTAAATATTTCAAGCATGACTCTAACCACAGGCCTTTATCTTTAACCCTCAATCTTGTTATGCATACCAACCACATGTAGGATACTAGTGAAAGCAAAAGACGCACTCGTTTCAATTAGAGTAATATAGACCTTTTCTTTAAGGACTTAAAAATGGATTTAAGTTCCCTGACTTATAATAACAATATTAATCAAATTTATCACAATTTTACTACTACCTTTTCCACTACCATTAATAGTTTCTCTACTGAGGTTTCATATAAGAAGATTAATAGAATTTCCAACCTTTGGTATGACAAAGACTATAAAAGTGTCAAGAAAAATATTCAAGATGCTGCTAACGACACTGTAAAGATCTAAAATATTAGTATATACAAAGCCCTCATTAAAGAGAAGAATTGGTCATATATTAATAAGAGAAAATATCATCTTCTTCACCTTTCTAAAGTTGCGCCCAAAACGTTTTGGCGCAATGTGATTGCTCGTAAGTCTAAAGATAATCATTTGATCCCCTTAGAAAATTGGGACATCTATCTTAAGATGTTGTATGACTCCCCGAAGACCATGGAAAACATCATTAGCACTCCTATTAAGAAATATACATTTTGTCTTGAGGACGTTGAGTCTGGGATTAATAAGCTCGCTAGTGGGAAAGCTAAAGATATTGAAGGATACCAAGCTAAAATATTAAATCTAGGAAGATCTATCCTCATTCCTCATCTCCACAAGCTTCTCAATTTGGTTGTAAAGCATGTCTTCCTAAACCCTTGGACGCAAAGCCTTATTGTGCCTATCTTTAAAAATGTGGGAAAAATTGTTCCCTCTAACTATAGGACCATTAAGATTAGCCACATCTTAGCCAAGCTGTATGGTCTCGTTTTGGAAAAAATAATTAATCATTGGCTTGAAAGCCATGGTAAAAGAGCTAAAGGGAAAGCTAGTTTTAGGAGAGACCACTCGTCTATCAACCATCTTGTCACTCTCAGGATCATTGCCGAGGAATTTTCTAATAGTAAAGTTGATCTCGTTTGTTGCTTTGTGGACTTTAGAAAATCCTTTAACATTGTTCCTCGAGATAAGATTTGGAAAATACTTGATGAGATAATGATTTATCTTGAGTTGAATATTGTTGTGACTCACCTCTATGATACAGTTATTGCCAAGCTTAAGAGAAACGAAGGGTAGTCTAAAGATATTAAATGAAATATAAGGGGTTAAGAAAGGGTGTCTCCTTTCCCCTACTCTTTTTGGTATTTACTTCAATAAGCTATAGGAGTGTTTGGAAATCATGGGGTGCAAGGGGACTGAGCTTGCTGGTATTATCATTACTCTTCTCCTCTAAGTTGATGATATTTTTCTTCTTGCTAGAAGCCATGAGGACATGGACAAGAAACTTAAGACTCTTCATGACAATTGCTCCAAGATGGGTATGACAGATAAAATCGACAAGACTAAAATCATGATAGTTAAATCTAAAAAGATCACCCATGGAAATTTCGTCTATGATAACAATTTCTTGGAATATGTATCTTCTTATAAATATTTGGGTTTTGACATTCGTAATCAGCTCAATTGGAATTACAACGTTGAGAAAAGGATTATTGGAGGCTAGAAAGTTTATTATGAGATTGAAAACAATTGTAAGGTTGTTGATCTTCGTATTTGGAGTAAAAAAATGCTCCTCTTTGAGACACTTGTCACCCCCGTTGTCCTATATGGTTGTGAATTCTAGGGTTGCATTATATCCAGAGAGTCTTGGAGAAAGATCAAGATTATTCTAAAGCAATTCATAACCTACAATCTCAAGATGAAGGGAAATACCCCATATCCTATCCTCCTAATCAAAGTTGGATTCTCCCCTATTGAAAGCAAGGCTATGTTTAAGTATCTAATGTATAAGAAGGAGCTTTACAACATAGAATCCATGAGGATTCCTAAAATTTCTTCTAACTTTAGTGAAAACCCCCACCTTCACCTCAAGCATGGGTGGCATAAGGATGCCCAGTCTTGGCTCTACCATTGGGGAATAAACAAGGAGATCATTGTGGGATGTGTTTTCCCTTAAGAAACCAATTTCCTAGCTGTGTAGAAATTGTGCTTAAGACATTAATGTTTATTGTTTATGTCACTTAGTGGTCACTTAATTATATGTTATACTTTCAAATAAAGAACCTGAAACACCTGATTTTTAATCTTCAATATTTAAGTGACATGAAAGTCTTAGAATGCCATTTTATTACTGAATATAAATGATGAGTGAAGAATGCTTTTAGAATTTAGAGGCAATATGTTGCTTTTCATAGAAACTATTATCTGTAACTTAGAGGAAATGTAGAAGTAGGAACTTTAAATATAGGAGTGCTCGTTTAAGGGATTTTAACTTCATTCACATAGGAAAATAAAGACATGTAGCTTCATTACCATATTTAAAGAAAGGAAGACACATGATGACACATAACGAAGAAATTACAAAATCATACCCAACAATGTGTGGAAAACCGTTGATTCTTTCATTAATCAGCAATTCATATCAAAAATACAATAGTGTATGCTAGGTCCTTCAAAATTCGAACCCTCTTTCTATAATTTTTCCTTTTCTTATACATCATGGAACAGTTGGTAACCACCAAAACTGCCAAACTGTTTAACTATCTTCCTAATTGTCTAAGGTAAAGGGTCATTACAAAATATTACATGCAGGGTAAAAGACACCTCATTCTTCTTAAGAAAACAAGAAAATAAGAAGTGATAGAAATCAGAGTATGATTGGTGACTGTTGCTCGCTCTTCAGATCTGTAGCCTAAGTATGTGGTTCTGCTGATGTACCTTTGTTCTACTCTATCATCCATTCCTTACACTTTCTCCATAGTGGCACATTTGACTTTGGTGCTTCCTCTAGCCTGTCAAGTGCTATTCTGCAAGTTGTTATCCTACCATAAGTAGGTTTGTTAGAAAATAGAGTCTTCACCATCCAGATAAGTTTAATATCTTTCTTCAGGAAATTCACAATGGTGGCACCTTTTAATATTGTTGTCCTTTCATGAGTATTATCAACTTTGCTTTTTTCCTCAACTAGCAAAGTCTCATATGTTCTCCATGACAGCAAGTTTCCCTAACGATCCCAGCAAGAAGGAAGTCCAGCCCTAACCCTTTGGATAAACAAGATGTTAAACTTTGAAATTGCTTCCTTTATCTCCTTTATTTTCTTTTCAGCAGTAATCCTATAGATGTTTTTGACAATCATTTTATTGAAATTAATTGCACATGGTATTCTATTTGGCATGTCATTCTCCTTCAACTCTGTAGTAGACTTAGAGTTAATGAATTCTATCATCCTCTTTGCAAACATTGATCTATCTAAATCTTTTTGCTTATTTTTAATAACCACCTCATCCATATCCCTAATTAGTGTTTTTTTCTTCGGATATAATCACTGAAAACTCCTAAATACCTCTGACAACCTCAATAATTTCATCCCATAGGATTTCTCTGGCTTGAATTAAGGACATGTTTCCCTTCATTTTCTCCTTTAGCGTGTTGATTTCATCTTCAGCCCTCAGAAGATCTTCCTTGTATTTATTGGCATTATCTCTTTCTATTATTGTTTCTTCTTCACTTAAATTCAATAATTTGCAAGTTGTTTCTAACTCTCTTTGAGCTTTCTTCACATCATGCTCAACCATTTTAAGCTCTGTTCCCAATTGTAGAACCTGTGCTCCTAGATCATCTGTGTTGGTTGGCATTACCACTGTACAAACATGAGTGTCTACCTATATTTGTAGCTTGTCCAGAGTTTCTTTAAGTAAAGACACTTCTTCAGTCTTCTACAACACATCTTGTAGGAGATTTTCTTTTTCATTTTCTACTTCAGCTATCCCTTCAGCTAAGGGATGCTCACCTGTAGGTAGATTCAACTTCCTTTTCAAAGATCCAATATCTGATTTAGCAGATTGCAACAATTTTTGAATAGCAGGTTGGTCATCAGGATTGACCCCTATTTTAATGGTAATCTTCTTTAGCTCATCAACTCTAGCATTCAAAGCTTTGGAGTTAGCTTTCTCCAAATTTAGCTATTGAATCACTTTGTTTAGCATTTTCTCAGCTTTGGCAACTGCTGCATTTGTCTTATATAGATCATTTACAATCAACTGCCCAGTTTGCATGTGTAGATTGACCTGTCAAGCATTGGAAGATTGTGAGTGTCAACAATCAAATTTACAGTCTTGAAATTCCTAGAAGATCCCACTGATATTTCTATAGGATGAGAAAAGCAATTTTGAGTTGACTCTTCTTCAAATCCATGGCAGATAGTAATCTTGTTTATTCAGGGGTTACTTGAGACTCAGCCTAAGCTTCCATATTTAACTTCATCTTTTAATTTTTCTCAACTATTTGAGCAAACATACTTTGAATTAAAGGAACCTGATCATGAATAGGTTCTCTGGAGGATGGCGAAGCAGGAGCACCCTCTGTCTCTCCTAACTGAATAATCAAACCCGGTTGGTCCAAAGACATTACATCCTGAAGCTTGAATCTTTTCGTTGCTTCGTATTCTTCCTCATCTAGATCAATATTTCCTCTCTAACCCTCTTGACCCCCTTTTCAATAATGCTAGGGGTTTCAATCTCTGTTTCTTGGGCATTTTGCAAGCCTCCATTTGCTAATTTTTCTGCTTCAGGTCTACTTTCATGCACAAAGGCCGAATATCCATTCTCCAATCTTCTCTTTGAAATAATTTGGTGAGGGTCATAAGCCCACTCAACCTCCTGTAAAAGACACATATCATTCAATAATCTTTCAACTTCTTGGCTAGCTTGTCTGGTATTTACAATAAATGGTCCCACTGTTTTAGGCAGCTTGAAGAAGAAGCATTTCTTCATAGGAAAAAATGAACTTGATCAACATTTAAGCTTTTCCTTATGAATTCCAGGGAAAAAAGCCTCATTGGCACAAACTTGGGTAATATATAAGGTTTGACAGAAGCTCCATAAAGCCTAATCTCTACATGGTCTTCAAAGATGAACCAATCCCCACATCTCACATCCTTACTCAATTGAAGACACTCTTGAGCTTTAGGAAAGAAAGTTGGAGGTAGGCTTCCATTCAGAGTCTTATAAGGCACTGGAGGAAATAAGGAAGTAAACTCAAATAAACCGCTATCTCCTTAATCATTCCTTATTAGGTCTGTCCAGAAAACCATTGATTGCTTCTTTTTATTGATATAAAAAACGTGTAACCCCAAGCCTAAGAAATGTTCAGCATTCTGGTACAAAAATAAATAAGTAATGACTAAAGGAAACTTGAAAGAACTAGTGAGAGGCAAAGTCATAAATTGAGTATTGATGGCATCTACCCAGAATCTTGGGATGTCTAGTACAACTTCAGGCTTCATCATTAAGGAGAAAATCCCAGAACAACTTCATCTACCTGCTTGGAGTCTTCTTTCCCTAGAATCTTAGCAATTACTTGCAACACAGGTCTTATATCCACTGCAAACATTTCTAAAGAGAAAAGATTGCCATCTAAGGAGAATTTGCTAGATTTAAGAGCTAAGAAAGAAGTCACATGAGAGAGCTCCCGAGGAGACATGCTATCTAATAAGAAATCAGGGATTCCTCAGTAAAGGTGGTGTAAGTTCCTGACAAAGGGTAATTCAAAGTTTGGTGTATTAACTACGAAGTCACTTGAAAAACATTTTGCCCAGATTGATTCATTACAAAATATTTCTTGGGGTACATTGTTGAGGCTAGCCATTGAATAAAGTTAGGAAGTAAATGAGTTATGGGAACAAAAGTGGCTAGAACACCTGAACTGACCATTACCATGAATATAAGAGACTGATGATTTAGAATGACCTCTTGATATAATGAGAGATGTTTAATTGTACATAGGGTATCAGAAATATCTCTTTCAACATCGATTAAGAGGGTATGAATAACTAATGAAGAACTTACTTGTTGGCCATGGTGACTGCAGGTGATAGATACAGATGACAGTTACTCGCACAGTTGCTAACTTGGATTCGCTGAACTGGTTGCAAGACTGCTTAATATTAAATCAAGGCTAAACAATGGGGTTTTGCTGATCTCTTATATATAAAATAATCGAATGGGGGGGAACAAAAATTATAATTAATGAACTTAATTAATGGAATGATAGGTGAGGTGATGGGGAACAGTGGGTGAAGTGGTTGGTAATAGATGTCGGTGGCAGATGACGTGGAGTGGATGAGATGGTGTGAAGTGATGACGGTGTCCCGCTGCAGGGGTAGGGAGTGTACGAGATATTCATTAGGTTTGCACCCCTGCAGTAATGGTCATAGATCTTGGTCAACCAGCTTGATGCCATGGTCAACTACGAGGGTTGAGCCTAAGTTAAAACTCATTCTTTTTGCTCCCCTGCGGAGCACTTTATCAACCTCCCGATCCCATGCTCACTTAGATTTTATGATACTACTCATTCTTTAATATGGGTCGGGGCCCACCTTATCTCGACTTTGAATGCCATCATCAATAAATAACTGCTTTGGACATTTTCACTTTATTTAATTTTTAGAATATAATATTTGGTTTTTATTTTTGTTCATTTTTTAGAAAATTAAAGGATGAATTTTAAATAACAATAGATGCTACAACAAGATGCAAGGATAGTTTTAAAGATACTATCACCTCCAAATTTAAGGATAAGCTATGGGAGGATAAAGAGCTAGAGGGTAAAAGGAAGCTAGGATATTATAAGGAGGTGATCAACCCCACCCTTGAGAACTAGAATTATCTTTCTGTTTTGACAATCTTGAAGAAAAATATGATCGTTCAGATTAGAACTAATTCTTATGAGCTTCGAAGTGAAAACGGACAGTGGTCTACTCCCAAGGCTCCTTGGGACGATAGAATTTTTCAACTTTGTGGTACTAAGAAGGTGGAGGATCAAAATCACTTTCTTTTAGACTGTTCGATCCTTACCCATATCTACTCTCATTTCCCTAAAACATGTCACACTTCCAATTTTCTTGACTTGTTAAGTCAACCCAACTATAATGATTTTGAGGCACTTCTTTCCCTTCTTTTTGAGCCTAGAAATAAATTTTAAAAAAATTACAATTAGATTTTTCTTTTTCTTAAAATTTGATAAATCACATTAATCTTAATATTCATTAATCATTATCCTATCATTAATAAATATTATAATATTCATATCTTTAATAAAATATTATAATCTTTTTCGTAAATAACTAAAATAGAATGGTAGAAAATATAAATAATAATTATTGATTTTTATGTTTTTCTTTCTCCGGATTGTAGAATCACAAATCTTAAACACAATGCTGCAATGAAAAATGCATTCAATTAATTAATTGAATCAATTATTAATTTATTTGTTTTTCATGTTGTCAATTCATTTATTTCTCTTTCATCCTGCTAATTGAATATTATATTTCTATTAAATAAACCATAAACAATAGATATCATGAAAAACCAAACCAATTATTAGTTTCTTGAATATTAAACACAATATAGGAAGTCAATGGCCACCTTAATACCTTTCCATGTTGATATGAATACCTTATAGGATATTGTCCCCAAAGCCAAATTTCAACTTGAGGATGCAAACTATACTACCTTGAAAATTTGATTTGTAAATTCAGATCTTTCCCATCACCAAAATCATTTTTGATTTGAAACGTTCACATATATAGATTGAGAAATACCGATTTAAAAATATTTTTATTATAA
>APFE031003649.1:0-37545 GCA_000404065.3 Pinus taeda | reverse complement strand
AAATAATATGCAATAAGATTTTTGGTTATAATATTTATTCTATTTTATCATGGAAAAAGTTTTACTTATAAATAGATTTCATTACAATATGGAATGTGTCTCTCTATGGAGTTGTTTGGGCAAATGTTGTTGATCCCAGCCAATCCAATCCTTCTATTTTCGTCGTCCCACCGATTGATGCCTCTAAAATCGTTGCATCAATATCGGGGAAAACCACCCTATTTAGATCTTAAAAGCAGCGCCTTTTCTGTTTGGTGTGGTGGCTCCGACTGGATATAATGAGACCAGTTTCCCAATGATTTATAAATGGGATGGATAAGTGATCGATTTTCTAATATCTAATGGGAATGATGGATGAGTTATTCTAAAATGCAACAATATAAATAACTAATCTATCTGAGGAATTCTTTCTCTTAATGCAATTTTTGATGATTCTTATTGATAAGTAAGCATATAGATGACTCTACTTATAAACAAAAATATTTATTCATATGATAATTACTTTGTTCAAGTAGTTGAACAAAGTAATAATTAAAATGTTATCACACTAATCTTTATATATTATTGACATACATATGTATGAAAAATAACAATTCTTAAACATTCAATAGTGATAAGTCAAATAATTGTTGTGAAAGCATATACATATATCAATAATAGCAAAATATGTTGGATTTTAAGCCTCTGTGGAAGTTTTTTGTAGCTTCATGATCCGAATTATCCACAGTTTCTAGTTCATTCTACCGACGTGTTTCAAACCCCAAAGGGGGTCCCATCATCAGGACAAATCAGATAGATAGAAAATCTTTCAGGACAAATCTTTCATTCATTTTCTATCTATCTGATTTGTCCTGATGATGGACCCCCTTTGGGGTTTGAAACGTCGGCAGAATGAACTAAAAACTGTGGATAATCCGGATCATGAAGCTACAAATAGCAAAATAAATAAATGTTGGTTCACATAAAAGCATGAAGCAAAAACATAGATAGTAGTACCATATGTTTCTGAGTCTCCTCCAATATGAATTGCATTCAGATCCCGCCTTTCAACTTGGAAATACTTTTACAGGAAGTAAGAGTGCATATCATATAAAAGTATTCTTCATCAAAACTCTGAATTCAGGTCCAATTTTTATAAAAATAAATATATCGGAAGCATAGTAGTGTAACTTTCGATCCAAATCTTAATACAAAAATTTGAGGACCCTTTCTAAAAACATAAAAGGGTCTATAAATACTATTTAAACTAACAAACTATGAAATAAATATGCTATGTGCTGGTATAACCAAATCACAAAAATGTGAAAATCTTCTCGAAATAGGCATGCTGTAGTTGGTCAGGATGGTTCACTGTATTGGCTGATCATCTTGTGACTTGAGTTGACAAATGGCCAACATCGGTTAAAGTTCTGGTGGATGACTCATGTTTGAGTGTAATTGAGCAGTGTATGTGGCATCAGTAAGTTCGGGAATCATATGGTCGATTGCATCAATGAGGCATTTCATCGTTGTTCACTGACTATATGGTTTAACAAGGAAAAACCAAAAGGTTTCCCATGTTAAAGTTTGAATTCTTGCTATTAATCTTTCCCTCTACTCCAACTCCTGTTGCCATGTCTGTTCTAATGCTTTTACTGATGGAAAATTCCCTAGAGAACACTTTGTAATTAAATTTGATAAATAAAGAGTATCATTAGTCAATTCAGCGAGATTGTTTGTTGCTAATCTGCATCTTGATGTCGCTCTTTTTTCTTTCATTAATTGAAATTGCCATTCAGTGAATAGGATTTCTTTATGCGATTCTAGAATTTGTGGTGGATTAGTAAATTTTCCTTCTTTGGTTTCTTGCCAAGAGAGAAAATTTGTTAATCTTTCATCTGTTTTTTTCAAATTTAGTCTCGCATCAACTGATTTATCAACCATAGATGATGAAATTTCACACAGAGGAAGAACGGGTGAGATATTATGACATAATAGGTTCAACTGATTAGACAATGCCTTGGTAATTTGTAGAGCCTCCGATTTGAATTCTCCCACTTGGGGATATTCTTTGAATATTTCTATTTGGAGTGATAGTTAAGCGATCTGTTCTTACTTTGATTTACTCAACTTCATTTAATGATCACCACTTGCTCAATGCTTGGGATAATTCCTGTTGCTTATGAATTGCATGTTGATTAATCCTTTGTTTTTCTTTGAGCAATTGCTCATTCAATTGATCATTTCACTACCTCTAGGATGCTAACTGTTGTTCCAACTGCTCTATCTTCTGTTGTTTCTCTTGTACCTATGTTTCCAGCAAAATGATTGCTTTGTCTTTTTCTTTGAGCAAGTTGCTGACTTTTGATGCTTTGTCTATTGTAGCCGCTGTGTATGTTCCAGCATACTGAGAAAGTTTAGTGAGATCTTCAGAAGAATTAACTTCTTCTCTCCATACCACGTTTGTTATCTCCATTTGTGAAGTCAAAAGAGGAGATTGATCAACTTTCCTCTTTTTCCTTTGTCTTTTGATTACAGCCCTATGCTTAGGGCTGTAGAAGACATCTGATGGTGGTATTTCTTCTACATGTAAAATAATTTCATCGAAGTGATTTTTAGGGATTATTCTACATCCTTGCGAGTTATGGGTGGGATGCTAGTTCCTTCAGTCGGAACTGTATTGATTACCAATTTCTAACCAGTTGTCACTTCAGGTGTGCTGAATCCTTGTAGACTTTCAGTATTACTAATGATGGAGTCAAATTGTTGTCATTCCTTGATCAGTTTAAGATCAACATAAATGCTTGAATCAATGAGTTCACTGCTTTTTCCTTATCCCTGCTCCTTCTTTGGCAGTTTTTCTTTTTTGGGAATCTTTTCCACTAGAGGAGTCTTATCGGCATCTTTTTGTTCACTTTGACTTTGTGGCTAAACTGTAGGGGCTGTAGCTAATAGGTCCAAAGGTAGAGTTTGCAACCTCTGGGCTCTGAGCCTATTAAATGTTTCTAACCCCTTTTCTCCATACCTAATTCTAGCCAATCTTTTAACCTGAAAAAATGTTTCGGCTGAAGCAAATAAATCATCAAAGTCATATGCTTCATGATTGAATTTGGCAAGTTTAGCTTGAGCGGTAACGTTATGGGCAACCTTCCTTGGGTCATATTGCCTATTCAGAATGGTGGCAAGATTCAACATCTGAATCTTCTCTCCCTCTTTCTTTGCATGCTTGCAATCATGTAAGGTAAAAATGCCACATCGTAGGGGGAATATAGGCCACATATGTTTCTTGGAATCTTTTAGGGTTCTTGATGTTCCTTCAACTGTTATCTAATATGCCAATTCTCGTGCGAACAATTTATCAGGAACATATAGAGGGAGAACATGGGGTTTAATGAGACTACCAAAAAGCCTCACATAGGTAAATTTCTTTTCTCCGAACCAGCTACCTACCGCTGTTAGGTCAATTGCTACTTCCTGAGATATCCTGGGAGCAAGCTTATTGAAAATAGAATAATATATAGGTAAAACAAAACCATTGCAAATTCTGTACAAGTGATTTTTATAGTGTGTCTTCCACAACTGTTTGTGATAAATATGAATACGATTAGGATTTTGGGAAGTCCACTTCCATCCGAGTACCAGGTATTCAGAATTAAAACAAATAATATCCAGAACATATGCACTATAGTAGAAAGGAGGAATGATCCGGGAAGTGCTATATGCTTTCCTTCTGTACTCTAATATCTCAGTGGCTAGTTGATCAGATAAAATATTTGCCCAATCCATCACATAACCATTAATCGCAACTTCTATTAATGGGACCATATCTATAGTAAATTTTGCAAAATCATATTGTCCTCACAGTCTACACATCATAACTCTAGCATAGCAATAAGGAGAAGCTAATGAGTCGACAGAATACTTACCCCATGAATCGTGCTTATGTTTCTCTGGGAAATGCCTCTAGTGCTTAATCGGGTCTGACTCCAAGTTATTTTCCTTTGCAAATGCTTCCAGGAATGCCTTGTTATATCGCTTCTTGGACGGAGGTAGATGGTACATTTTCCTAAGATCTTTAGGCTTGAATGAGCCGAATATCCTTCCATCAGCCGTGGAAAATGTTCTATCTAAATTTGGGATTTTCTCAACAATCCATCTAACCACATCAGTGTATGGCAAAATTTTGGCCTGCGCTGCTATCTTGTGAAGGTATGAACATGCGAATTCTTTGAGATTTCCCTCTGACTTGTTGGTTGAATCGACTATGGCTTCCTCTTCTAATTCTTCGGGCTCCTTTGCTTCTATCAAATTATAAATGCTTTCCAAGCTAGCATTTCCCAGACCGAGACATGTTGTATCTGATATTAATCCCTTCTTTCTCGATTCTGGTTGTTTGGCTACAGCAGTTGCTTTGGGCTTCTTAGATTTCTTCCCCATATTTTTTGGATTCATGGGTTTGAATAAACTCTGCACAGACAATTACAAATCATAACATAGAGATATTGCCATTGAAAGCTAATATGAAAATGAACAGAATTACAGTGTTTGACATATGATAAATGAGATGTAGTTAAGAATTACCACGAATGAAATTTTATGAAGGATTTACTCTTAACTACAAAATTTAATAGCTGTTCGAACCACCAATCATGGTGAATAAATACCATAAATGCCCATATCGTCGATCGTATATCAAATGATTATCTCAAGCGTGTCTTCAGATTTCCTCGATCGGCAATCAACGATAAATCGCAAATCGCAATCGGGGTTTGGCTTGCACTTTTATCACTTTGTCATATGATATCTTTGATTGTCAATTGTGATTTCCTTTATCGGATCAGAGGATTTGATGAGGCCTTGTTTGTGTGTGTCACTTTGTTATTGTGATATGTGATCTCTGATCGCTTTATCACAATGTAGAATTATTTATAATATTTTTAAAGGAACACTTTGTTCTTTTCAAAAGGCTTTATAAAATGAATTATTTACATCGGGCATTTTGATAAAGATTTTTCTTGTAATGAGGTCAATACCAGTTTTATTTATCAATTCACAAATCTAGCTAAGTTTATTTAAAAAGGGACCCATTTCATAATAAAAATTTTGTGTAAAAAGTTTTATAGAAATGGGGAGTTGTTGTACAGCACAACAATTGGCGATTCATTGGAAAAGACAGGTATCTCTGAGAAAGTAATATAATATTTTAACCTTTTTAATATTTTAACCTTAGCGGATAGAGAAAATCTAATATAACTAGGTAATCATAAATTATGAATATAATGAAAAGTTATTTTTGCTATCTCCTTCTCGTCTCAAAATTAAATAAATTCTAAGTTTAAGTAAACCTTAATTGGTTGATAATGATAAAACGAGAGACTTCTCCAACTTAGCTTGTATAATGACTCCTTTGTCACAGTTAGAGCCATTGCTGCCAACAAACATTTATAGTCTCAGTAGGGTTACCTTTTAACCATTTGATCATTCATTGTCCCATTCATTTCAGACTATAATTTAAAAGAATGAATCCAAAAAATATGTTTCCACATTTTTTGTATTGCATTTTCCTTTTTCCTTATTTCTTTATTTTGTAAGATAAAAAGCCATTATCCTGATTTTGTGGCTAGCTGTTGACAATGCCATTCACTGGTTGTAATTTAATTGAACATGTTGGCTTGTGATAAGACCCCTTGTCTTATTATTATAAGCCATTACCCTGTTTTGGTATGCAGTGTTGGTAATGTCAGTTGAACTAGTCCTCTATGATTATGGTAAGCAGACTCGTGATGAGACCTCTTATCGTTTATATCAAATATATTTTAGAATTACACTCTGAAATCATAAACTTTGATGGGTGGGATGAATAATTTTCTCCTTAAGAGAACATGGATGACAATTTTGAGAGTTGAAGATGCTAAGATTGGATCAATCTTTGCTTTCTATTGATAACCTTTTTCAGACTTCTAAAACTTAGAATGATTTACAATATTTTCAAGTTTTGAAAATATTTCACAAAAATAAAAAGGGTTTTCAGAGTTTAATTATATCTAATTTCCTAGAACTTTTTCCTTTTCCTTCAAAGCTTCCATATATCAAAAGTAAATATTAAGAATATTTTCTTTTAAGTAACCTTTTCAAAATAGTAAAGACCAATAGAAGGCTATTTACAACTTTATTTTCTAAGAAAATAAACTAATTATTCACACAAATATATCTGAAAATTGAATATTTACAAAGTGAGAAGGGGCTACCTCCTCAATTGAAGAATTTTTTCAAAATAAGCCTATTGATGAGAAGAGAATCTCTCTTTCTTGATAAATCTAGCAATATGAATGTTGATGGGCCTATCTTCTCGTTGAGTTGAAATGGTCTGAGCCACATTTTCTGAAATTTAGTGTGTTTTCCTTTATCCTCGTGGGCTTTGTCCCATTTCAAAACAAGATCACCAACTTGTAAATGTTTTGAGCCGGTTGAAGTTGTATCAAAAGAAGATTTAATAATTTGTTGATGCTTTGCATGTGTAATTCGGGCTTTCTCCCTTTCTTCCTTTAGTTTTAGGCTATGGTTATGTCTCGATTAAATATAAGATGAGGGATTTTCTTCAATAAACTTCACTAAGGCTAGTGATGGAAGTACTAAGTTTGCTGGTATGACAACCTCCTTTCCATAAACTAGATTAAATGGAGAAGTCCCTATTGAGGCCTTCTGTGTTATACGGTCTACCCATAATGAAAATATCAAAGACTTATGCCAATTCTTATGATTCTGATCAATAGTTCTCTTAATGATTTTAATAAGATTTTTATTGGTAGATTTTGTTAAACCATTACCCTGAGGGTAGTAATTTGCAGAATATTTCAATTTGAATCCTCTTTTAATAGCAAATTCTAGTATGGAATTACCAGAGAAATAAGATGCATTATAAAAAATAAGAGCCTTTGGGACACCAAACCTTATAATGATGAACTAATTTATGAATTCAATGATTGTCTCAGAGTTTGTTGTCTTCAAAGGAATTGCTTCTACCCACTTAGTAAAGTAATCTGTAGATGTAAGGATATATCTATGTTGTTTAGATGAATGTGGAATAGTTTCTCCAATGATATCCAATCCCCATTGTTCAAAATGCTATTCATTGTTAACTGGTTGCAAAGGAAAAGTTGGCTTCCTTTGTCTTCCACTGGTAGTTTGACATATTCTGCATTTCCTTACATATTCATGAGTGTCTTTAAATAAGGTGGGACAATAATACCTAGCATGAATAATTTTGTGGGTTGTTGTATCAGCTGCAAAATGTCCTCCTTCCGAACCATCATGTAATTCTTGCAAGACCTTTTGCGCTTCAGGTTTTTCTAAACATCTTAACAAAATTGAATCATAATTCCATATAAACAACACATCATCAACAATCATGAAGTTTCTTGCTTTCAGTATTATGGCACGTTTATTTTTATAGGAAATATTAAAAGGAGCATATCCTTTTTTCAAATAGAATATCAAATCTGCATATTGTGATTCAAGATTAATGGTACTTATCTCATTGATTTCTTAAATATTGTTTGTACCCTCATGTTCTTGAATATTAGAAGCTCCTGCTAACAACCTGCAAAAACCTTGGACTTTAACAATCTTTGCTGGTCTAATGTCCAAATCATACACTTGTAATGACGTGACCGAGTTTGCCCTTTTTTCTCTCGATTCCCTTTGAACTAGTAACTGTCTTATTGCTGAAAAATGGACTATAAATTTTGTGTGAGCCTTTAAGAGAAAGGGCCTAAAGTGTTTAATGGCTTTCTATACAGCAAATGCTTGCTTTTCAACTTCGTAGTAATTAAGTTCAGCACCTTGAAGATTTGAACTATAAAATGAAATTGGTGCTTCCAAGTTTTGATCGTTGATTTGTGTCAGCACTGCTGTGTAAGATGAATCAGATGCAAGAGTATATAAAATGAAATGATTTGAAAAATCAAGAGTGTTTAATGCGGGAGCATTTATGATTGCTTGCTTGATTGAATCAAAAGCCTCCCTTTCTATATGCCCCCATTTAAACACTGAGTTTTCTTGATCATGGTTGGTGATGGTAAAAAAATCTATGAAAAATCTGGAACAAATCTTTTTACAAAGTTAATTTGACTTAAAAATGATTGCATTGTTTTTTTATTATGTGGAAATGAAATATCAGAAATCTCTTTCATTCTATCTGGATCACTATAAATACCATCTTTTGAAACAATCAACCCCAAGAGTTTACCTTGGTCAAGAGCAAAAAAAAGACTTCTTAGGATGAGTGAAATGCCATACCTTTTACAGTGTTCAAAGATTTGTTTCAAATCATGTAAATGATTTGATCTTTTCTTAGAGAAGACAGTAATGTCATCCAAATAGACAACTATTGATTTATTGATTAGACCTTTGAATGCTATGTCCATCGCTCTTTGGAATGTAGCTCCAGCATTGATTAATCCGAAAGGCATTTTTTGATAGGCATAATTTCCCCATTTAGTTCTGAAAGCAGTCTTAAGTCTGTCACCATGGTGCACCAAAATTTGGTTATACCCTGAAAAACCATCTAAGAAAGATATTAATTTAGAACTAGCTATTGAATGGAGCATTTGCTCCATTGTTGGTAGAGGGAAGTTATCCTTTTGACTCGCTTTATTAATATTTCTCAAATCAATACAAATTCTAATGTCACCATTTTTCTTTCTTACTGGCACCAAGTTGGACACCCAATTTGAATGTTTGACAGGAAAAATGATCTTAGCTTTCAAGAGTTTGTTTTACTCGGCTTTTATTTGACTTTCAAGGTTGGGATGAATTTTCCTTAATTTATGTTATACTATTTTTTCTTGAGATATCATTGGAATTGTATGTTGTGTGATAGAAGTATCATATGTTTTCAAATCATCATAATTCCAAGCGAAGACACTTTTATATCTATTCAATAATCTAATAAATTCAATTCTTTCTTTTGAAGTAAGTCCTAATCCCATATTGATGTTTCGTGGCTTGTCCTCTGTACCAAGGTTTATTAATTCAAATCTCAAAGTGGAACTTTGAAGCTTTGAATTAGTAACCTATTTAAACCTATCTTTGATGTCGTAAAGGTCTTCAATTTTGACTATTGGTTTAGGTATTGAATGTTCTTCAAGTTTTTCCTTCACTTGAAGATCATGCTCACTTTCATCAATAATTGGATCATCATATGACTTATCAGAAGTTAAGAAATTTAAAATGTCATCATCATGATTGAATACTCGCCAGTTAGTTACATTATCGGGAATCGATGGTCTAAAAATTAACTCTACTGAAAATCTATCGGGACTGTAATCTTCAGATGGAAAGAACTTAGAAGCAACATTGGCTAGTAAAGCTGCTGCTACATTCTGAGATCTAGGAATGGGAGAAATATTATATTCTAGAAAATGAGATACCAAGTCTTGTACCAAGGATTAATAATGTTTAAGGTGACTAGAAAGAAAATGTATAGTATTTCTGACTTCTTTTATAACAATATCATAGTCACCAAACACTTTCAAATATTGTACCTTAAGACCAATTGCTTTATAAAGTCCTTGAATCAAGGCTTCATATTCAACAATATTATTTGAACACTCAAATTCTAATTTACATGATAGCATGGTCTTTTCTCCCTCAAGACTAACTAAAATACATCTTGCTCCTGCACCTTCATTAGATTTAGACCCATCAAAATATAATGACCAAAATAAAGGTTTATCTACAGTTTTATTTTCAATTTCCTCAATAATTTTAACACACCTTGATGTATCTGTTTGGGAAAAAAATTCAATTTGAGATGTGAAATTATTAACTAAGAAAAGTCATGATTGAGCAGTAAAATTACCAAAGAATGATTCAGATAAGTAGTTACCAAGAATGTTATTATTGAATGCTATAGGCTGGTTTTCTCGTTCAAACTCTATTATAGTATGAGTCATATGCTTCCCCCGATCAATCTTAATCTGATTTGGCTTCCTTTTATAGGGCAGTCACATGTGAGATTAATCGGTAGAAATGTAACAATGAATTTTTCGTACCAGTCTCTACTTAAAATCAAACCATAGAACTCAGGAATATCAGCAATTAATATGTCAATTCTCTGAACCACTCTTGGATCAGTTGATAACCTAATGGTTAATGAGTTGATTTCTCCTAATACTTGGTCCTTAGTTCTATCTAACTGGAAAATATGGATTGCAGACTTTTGGGGTTCAATATTCAGTTTAGAACAAACTGAGGCCGACATTATATTCGATGATGCCCCTGAGTCTATCAAGCAATTGTTCAGATTTCTATTATAAATCTCATAGGTCAATAGAAGAGGAGGAGTATGGGAATTTGATATATCTCCGATTAGAATAGCATCAATAGCTTCTACTCTACCAGGTGGTGGTTTACCTGTCTCATTAGTAGCTTTGAACAATATAGCATTTGGAAGGGGAGAAAAAGGTATTGCATCTAATTCCTTGAGTAGCAATTTTTGTTGATGTTTGAGTTTACTAAGCTCAAACATAGTGATATTTGCTTTCGTTTTCTTCATGTCTTCAATAATGTTGTAATCTATAGAGTCTGCAACTACTAACGTTTTAGATGTTGAATGTGGATTGGAAGCTGATGGCTGATTTTGAGTAGGTGTCGCTGTAGACTTCTTTGTGGGAGTTTTTTCTTTAGTAGTAGTACCCATGTTCCTTTTCTTCTGAGTAACTTGAACAGGCTCTGGAGTGCCTTTACTCCTGGTACTTACTAGGAAAACTTCCTGTTCATTTTCAGTATCAGAATTGGGCAAAATGAAGTCTCACATCCCATGACATTCTACAACTACCTCTTCTTCAGTTTCTTTAGATGATAAGACTGTATCTTCTTCTTCATCGTCTTTAGGGTCTGACTCTGCATTGGATATAGCATTAGGGGGTTTTGATTCAGGTTTCTTAAAGTTTCTAAATGGATTTTTAGTTGAAGTCTCATCTACTTGTTTCTTAATTTCTATCATTTCATTTAACATAGTATTTAGAACTTTTTGGATACCTTCCATATCGTATGGATCTTTAGCCATTTTCTTCTTTGAATCATCTTTGAAGGTGACTTTTTTAGATTTTCTATCGTCAAGAGCAACTTTCTTTTCTAAGGCGATGATACATTTTTCCATAGCAATTGCCTCTTTCATATTTTCTGCTAGAGTAGGTTTTGCAGCTCTATCCGCAAAGATAGCTATGTTTGAAGGTAAAGCTGAGATATACCATTCACTTCTATCTTGTTCACTAGGTTTAGAGGTAGTAGGAATCTTATTTAAGAGTTTATTAAATCGTGAATTGAACTCTTTTATAGGCTCTCTAGATTCTGTTTTAAGATTTGAAAGATCATTAATTAACGTTGCTACAGATTTGTCATCACCGTATTTAGTTAAGAACTGTTCTTGGAAAATATTCCAACTAGTAATGGATCCTGATGGTAAGGAAAAGTACCAAGACTCGGCTGATCCTTGTAGGGTATAAGGGAAAATTTTGACAACCACATCTTCCTCAGTAACTCCTTTTAAGTTGACTCACAACATAAAGTTGTTTATGTGTTTGTCTGCCTGTATTCCTGCATCTGGATTGAATTTGGGCTACCATTTTTCAAGATGAGCTCGCAATGGGTGCAAAGGTGCAGGCATTGTGACTGCACCAGGATTGTTCCATGGATTTTGTGCCATTGTCGAGCTACTAATGAATGATAGTGCAGATGAAGTTTGAGATGGTTGGGAAACAAATTTTGAAGTTCCAGTACCCTGTTGAACGAAAATTTGGAGTGGAGGAGTGGATGGTTGACTTCGCAATGTAGAAGATGAAATGGATGATGATGATGAGAAAGTTTCACTATCAGACCTTTCAGTTGTCTTCCTTGCTCCTTTCCTTTTAGGCAAAGGTAACTCGGTAGGTTCAATACCAAGATTTTCACTTTGAAGTCTTGTGAGGGGGTGAGAAGGAATGAATTGTGAAGTCACACTGCCTTGAGGTAACTTGGATTTCTGTGGTGATATCGAGAATCATTGAAGTTTGTGAATTAGAGACTGTACTTCAGGAGATTCTAAAGTTGATTTATCTGAGATGTTTTGGGGTTGAGTAGTGGTTATGGTTTCCTCAACTTCTCACTTGAAAACTGGAGTTTCAACATGCGAGGGAGAAGTTGGAGGTGAGGTGGAGGGAGATTTACTCTCAGAATGGATTATAGATTTGGGTTTGCTCACCATTCACAGTTCATGCCTTCCTTCTAGTGTCAAAAATGTTGATGCCTCAAAAATCACTGCATCAACATCAAAGAAAACCACCTGGTCCAGACCTTAAAAGTAGCTCCTTTTTCGTTTGGTGTGGTGGCTCGGACTAGATATAATGGGACCAGTTTCCCAATGATTTATAAATGGGATTGATAAGTGATCGATTTTCTAATATTTAATGGAAATGATGGATGATTCTTATAAAATGCACCAATATAAATAACTAACCTATCCCAGGAAGTCTTTCTCTTAGTGCAATTTTTGATATCTTATTGACAAGTAAGCATATAGATGACTCTACTTATAAACAAAAACATTTATTTATATGATAATTACTTTGTTCAAGTAGTTGAACAAAGTAATAATTAAAACATTATCACACTAATCTTTATATATTATTGACATACATATGTATGAAAAATAACAATTCTTAAACATTCAATAGTGGTAAGTCAAAGAATTGTTGTGAAAACATATACATATATCAATAATAGCAAAAGAAATAAATGCAGGTTCACATAAAAGCATGAAGAAAAAACATAGATAGTAGTACCATATGTATTTGAGTCTCCTCCAATATGAATTCCATACAGATCCTGCCTTTCAACTTGGAAATACTTTTACAAGAAGCAATAGTGCATATCACATAAAAGTATTCTTCATCAAAACTCAAAATTCATGTCCAGTTTTTATAAAAATAAATATATCAGAAGCACAATAGTGCAACTTCCGATCTAAGTCTTAATACAAAAATTTGAGGACCCTTCTAAAAACATGAAAGGGTCTATAAATACTATTTAAACTAACAAACTATGAAATAAATATGCTATGCACTGGCATAACCAAATCACAAAAATGTGAAAATCTTCTTGAAATAAGCATGTTGCAATCGGTCAGGATGGCTCACTGTATTGGCTGATCATCTTGTGACTTGAGCTGACAAATGGCGAGCATTGGTTGAAGTTCTAGTGGATGATTCATGTTTGAGTGTAACTGAGTAGTGTATGTGGCATTAGTAAGTTCGGGAATCATATGGCCGATTGCATGGGTGAGGCATTTCATCACTGTCCACTGAATATAAGGTTTAGCAAGGAAAAACCAAAAGGTTTCCCATGTTAAAGTTTGAATTCTTGCGATTAATCTTTCTTTCTTCTCCAGCTCTTATTTCCATGTTTGTTCTAATGCTTTTATTGATGGAAGTTTCCCTAGAGAACACTCTGTAATTAAATTTGATAAATAAAGAGTATCATTAATCAATTCAACCAGATTGTTTGTTGCCAATCTGCATCTTTATGTCACTCTTTCTGCTTACATTAGTTGATATTTCCATTCAGTGAATAGGATTTCTTTATGCGATTCCAGAATTTGTGTTAGATTAGCAACTTTTCCTTCTTTGGTTTCTTGCCAAGAGAGAAAATTTGTTAATCTTTCATATGCTTTTTCCAAATTTAGTCTCGCATCAACTGATTTATCAACCATAGATGATGAAATTTCACACAGAGGAAGAACGGGTGAGATATTATGACATAATAGGTTCAACTGATTAGACAATGCCTTGGTAATTTGTAGAGCCTCCAATCTGAATTCTCCCACTTGGGGATATTCTTTCAATCTTTCTATTTGGAGTGATAGTTGAGCGATCTGTTCTTCCTTTTATTTACTCAATTGTTCATTTAATGATCGCAACTTGCTCAATGCTTGGGATAATTCCTGTTGCTTATGAATTGCATGTTGATCAATCTTTTTTTTTTTCTTTGAGAAATTGCTCATTCAATTGGTCATTTGACTGCCTCTGGGATGCTAACTATTGTTCCAACTTCTCTATCTTTTGTTGTTTCTCTTATACCTATGCTTCCAGCAAAATGATTGCTTGGTCTTTTTGTTTGAGAAAGTTACTGACCTCCGATGCTTTGTCTATTGTAGCCGTTGTGTATGCTCCAACATACTGAGAAAGTTTAGCGAGATCTTCAAAAGGTTTAACTTCTTCTCTCCATACCACCTTTTTTATCTACATTTGTGAAGTCAAAAGAAGATATTGATCAACTTTCCTCTTTTTCCTTTGTCTTGTGATTACAACCCTATGCTTAGGGCTGTAGAAGACATCCAATGGTGGTATTTATTCTACACGGAAAATAATTTCATCGAAGGGATTTTTAGGGATTATTTCTACATCCTTGAGAGTTATGGGTGGGCTGCTAATTCCTTCAGTCAGAACTGTATTGATTACTGATTTCTGACTAGTTGTCACTTCAGGTGTGCTGAATCCTTGTAGGCTTTCAATATTACTAATGATGGAGTCACATTGTTGCCATTCCTTGATCAATTTAGGATCAACATAAATGCTTGAATCAATGAGTTCACTACTTTTTCCTTGTCCCTGATCCTACTCTGGAAATTTTTCTTTTTCGAGAATCTTTTCCATTACAGGAGTCTTGTCGGTAGCTTTCTGTTCACTTTGACTCTGTCGCTGAACTGTAGGGGTTGTAGCTAATAGGTCCAAAGGAAGAGGTTGCAAACTCTAGGCTCTGAGCCTATTGAATGTTTCTAACCCCTCTTCTCCATACCTGATTCTAGCTAGTCCTTTAACCTGAAAAAATGTTTCGGCTGAAGCAAATAAATCGTTAAAGTCATCTGCTTCATGATCGAATTTGGCAAGTTTAGCTTGAGCGGTAACGTTATGGGCAACCTTCCTTGGGTCATATTGCCTATTTGGAATGGTGGCAAGATTCAGCATCTGAATCTTCTCTGCCTCTTTCTCTGCATGCTTGTAATCATGTAAGGTAAAAATGCCACATCGTAGGGGGAATACAGGCCACATATGTTTCTTGGAATCTTTTAGGGTTCTTGATGTTCCTTCAACTATTATCTGATATGTCAATTCCCGTGCTAACAAATTATCAGGAAAATATAGAGGGAGAACATGGGGTTTAGTGAGACTGCCAAAAAGCCTCACATAGGTAAATTTCTCCTCTTCGAACCAGCTACCTATTGTTGTCAGGTCAATTGTTGCTTCTTGAGATATCCTAGGAGCAAGCTTATTGAAAATAGAATAATATACATGTAAAACAAAACCATTGCAAATTCTGTATAGGTGATTTTTATAGTGTGCCTTCCACAACTGTTTGTGATAAATATGAATAGGATTAGGATCTTGGGAAGTCCACTTCCATCGAAGTACTGGGTATTCAGAATTAAAACAAATAATATCCAGAATATATGCAATGTAGTAGAAAGCAGGAATGATCTGGGAAGTTGTATATGCTTTCCTTGTGTACTCTAATATCTCAGTGGCTAGTTTATCAGATAAAATATTTTCCCAATCCATCACATAACCATTAATCACAGCTTCCATTAATGGGACCATATCTATAGTAAATTTTGCAGAATCATGTTATCTCCATAGTATACACATCATAGCTCCAGCATAGCAATAAGGAGAAGCTAATGAGTTGACATAATACTTACCCGATGAATCGTGCTTATGTTTCTCCGTGAAATGCCTCCAGTGTTTGATCAAGTCTGAATCCAAGTCATTTTCCTTTGGAAATGCTTCCAGGAATGCCCTGTTATATCGCTTCTTAGGTGGAGGTAGATGGTACATTTGCCTAAGATCTTTAGGCTTGAATGAGCCGAATATCCTTCCATTAGCCGTGGAAAATGTTCTATCTGAAGTTGGGATTTTCTCAATAACCCATCTAACCACATTAGTGTATGGCAAAATTTTGGCCTGCACTGCTATCCTGTGAAGGTATGAACAGGCCAATTCTTTGAGAGTTCCCTCTGACTTCTTGGTTGAATCGACTGTGGCTTCCTCTTCTAATTCTTCGGGCTCCTATGCTTCTATCAAATTATAAATGCTTTCCCAGCTAGCATTTCCCAGACTGAGACATGTTGTATCTAATATTAATCCCTTCTTGCTCGGTCCTAGTTCTTTTGCCACAGGAGTTGCTTTGGCCTTCTTAGATTTCTTTCCCATCTTCTCTGGATTCATGGGTTTGAAGAAACTCTGCACAGAAAATTACAAACTGTAACACAAAGATATTTCCGCTGAAAGACAATATGAAAATGGACAGAATTATGGTGATTAACATATGATAAATTGGATGTAGTTAAGAATTTCCATGAATGAAATCTTTTGAAGGATTTACTCTTAACTGTAAAATTTAATAGCCGTTCGAACCGCCAATTGTGGTGAATAAATACCATAAATACCCATCTTGTCGATCGTATATCAAATGATTATCTCAAGCATGTCTTCAGATTTCCTCGATTGGCGATAAATTGGAAATCTCAATCGAGAGTTTCAAAGGGAGAGGCTTTATTACTTGCAATGAATATCTCTGATTGCCAAAAATTGATATTATAATAAAGCAGAGTACTATGCATGCAAACCGTTTTAGCGTATGTTTTCCTCTTGAGATGCGCGCCCAATTGATTGATCGCAACCACGGTTTGGCTTGCGCTTTTATCCCTTTGTCATATGATATCTCTGATTTCCGATTGCAATTTCCTGCATCGGATCGGAGGATTTGATGAGGCCTTGTTTGTGTGGGTCCCTTTGTTATTGCGATATGCGATCTCTAATCGCTTTATCGCAATGTAGAATTATTTATAATATTTTTAAAGGAACACTTTCTTCTTTTCAAAAGGTTTTATAAAATGAATTATTTACATCGGGCCTTTTGATAAATATTTTTCTTGTAATGAGGTCAACACTAGTTTTATTTATCAACTCACAAATCTAACTAAGTTTATTTAAAAAGGGACCCATTTCATAATAAAAATTGTGTAAAAAGTTTCTTATAAATGGGGGGTTATTGTACAGCACAAGACCACCCAATCTCGTCCTTCTCTTTTAGTCATCGTCCTTTAAATAAAAAAATTGACACGTGGAGATCAATGCGCAAATGACAACGTGGTTGGCCAATTCCAGCAGTTTAATGGCTGTGAAGTGTGGGAACAATGATGTGGTTGGCAAATGCCAACAGTTTAATGGTCTGTGAAGAAATGGGTTATGTTGTGTCGCTGAACTTGGTTGATGGTGAGTTCTAGTTGTCATTTGTTTTTCTCAGTGAGGCCATGCCCTTCCAGAATAATTTTGAATTTTACCATTGTCATTTTCTCTACAAATGTGGTACGATTGGGGTCTAGGTTAGGTCGATTCCCTATGGAGAATCACCCCGGACAGGGATCAGTGAAAGAGATGGAGAAGATGACTATATTGTTGGATTGGCTGAGGGGGTTGGTTACACTATGTTGCATGATGATGAAAATTGTCAACATGTCAGCGTTTGTGTTCATGCCACCATGAACTGGACTTCTTCAAAGAATTGACCTTTTGTGGACAACAGTAAAGAAAAGGTATGTTAATGGTGCTAGTTTTTCTTGCTTTTGATTTTATGCTGCAATGGATTTATGAGATTTTTAGTTTTCGTTGGACTCTATTTCAGTATTAAATGTTGAGGTCATTGCATTCTACATTAAGCGTTGGGTCTTGGAGGAGTCGTTGCTTTCCTAGGAGGACTCGAGAATTTTGAGCAACGTTGCAGACCAAGGTGCATGGAAGTTATTCCATATGGTTGCAAACCAGGTCCTTCGACTCAATATGTTGGTTCCTGAGAAATCTGATTAGTATAATCCACCGATGAAGGGCTTCATCATAGTGCCTAGAGGGGGGAAGCTCAATTATAGTGGAGTCAAAATGTTTCAAAATTTCAGAATTGCGGCTCAACCTTTTCCTACTTCAATTACAATTTCACTGCTTCTCACTGTGGCCTTGGAACCCTCTTCCAAGGGCTGAAGAACACAAAATTCCCACTTACCAGCACATCTTGGCAGCTGGCAGGTGATCAATCCAGTGAAAGCGTGTGGAATTACAGTCAATGAATTGTTAGAAAAATTTTACGGGGGCAGAGGAGAGGAGTCTCACTCAGAATTTGGTTGCAACAAGGTAAGTATTATGAGAATTTAGTTGAGTTGAGGTAAGTCTTATGTTGCGGCATGGAAATCGCAACTACACATAGGCTTAATAAAACACAGGAAATAACTCACGACAAAACAAAGTAAAAGAAAAAGGCTTGCAGTAAATTTACTCATGAATGTTTAAGACCACATCGCAACACAACATATTTTTGATTATAATATAAAACATAGGAAAACACATTTGTGTGATAAATGGACACTGCAACTCCAAGTGAAAATACAAACTAATTACTGTGATTTACGTATCGTTGGGGTTGTGGAGTAAATGTCTGTTTTCACGCGCCCACCAATATTTCCTCCACGATTTTCTCCTCACTACCTCACATACTCTCGCTCTCTAACTTTCCTAACATTACAACTTACTTTTACACCCATATTTATCTCAACATACAAATTTGACATTAATACATGATAGAGCAAATAATTAATACATAGCATGGGCAATTTTACATAGTAATTGGCTTTTTGAACTTGTAGGTGTTGTGGGGTGTGGGCAACAATTGCAGAGTGAATGCTTGCCCATATTTGTTTACCAACTTCATTAAGTACCTTAACTTCTCTGTTGTGTTGCGGAATGGTCAGCACTGTACTTCTGCTCTGACTTTAGTGCTTTCGCCTGTAGACAAAATCACAACCGTGCAATAGTTGACTAGGCAAGCATGGTGTTTGTCAGTATGTTTAAGGTGGTGGTTGGGATTAATATTTCCAACACTCCCCCTTAATCACAATTTCTGCCATTGACAATTCCCAAACAATCTCTGAGATAAACAAAACTTTCACGTGCCAATGGCTTTGTGAAAATATTAACAAATTGTTCCTATGACCTACAATGTTGCAACACAATTTCATCATTGTTAATCAATTCTCTAATAAAATGATATTTAGCATCAATATGATTGGTCCTCTTGTGAAAAATAAAATTCTTTGATAATGCAATTGCTGAAGTGTTGTCGCAAAAAATAGTCATCGTTCCCTCTTGGTCATGATGAAGATCCCTCAACATCCTTCTCATCTAAACAGCCTGACACGTTGATGCTATTGCGATGACATATTCAGCTTCTGCTATTGACAATGAAACTATCAGTTGATTCTTGGATGCCCACGAAATGGCTCTGGAACCCAAATGAAAAACATATCCTGACGTGCTCTTTCTATCATTGACACTTCCTGCCCAATCACTGTCAATGTAACCAACGACCCTGAAATCATCTATTGCGGCGTACAAAATACCATATTGTTTGTCCCATTGACATACCTTAAAATTCCTTTTGCTCCTTCCCAATGTGTCTCCATGAACCTTGACACCAGGCTCATTGCATACATTATATCCAGCCTATTGGCGGTCAAATACATCAAGCTGCCTATCATGCTTTTGTATAATGTCGGATTGACATTGCTGTTGCAATCTTGTTTGCTCAACTTCAACCTCATGATAGTTGGAGTTAGTGTAGGCTTGTTGTTTTGCATATTAAACCTCTCCAAAATGTTTGCCACATACTTTGCTTGAGAAATAAAAATTCCATTTTCTGTTTGCTTCACTTCTATGCCCAAAAAATATCTTAACGACCCTAAGTCAGTCATTTCAAATGCTCTCTTCATGACTTCTTTGAAATTAGCGATGAGGAAATCATCACTGCTTGTGAAAATGAAATCATCTACATATAAGACAACAATAAGAATATTACCGTCACTTTCTTTCATGTAGAGAGTAGGCTCACTATCACATTTGTCAAAACCGTTGTCCAACAAGTAAGCATATATCCTGTTGCACCATGCACGTGCTGCTTGCTTCAGCCCATAAAGAGATTTCCTCAACTGATACACTTTGTTTTATTAGCCTTCTACCTCATAACCAGGCGGTTACGCAACATACATTTCCTCTTTCAACAATCCATTCAAGAACGCTGATTTTACATCCATTTGATACACTTTCCATTCATGTTGCACAATAATCGCCACAACTGTACACACTGTCTCCATCCTCGTGACTGGCGTGAATGTCTCTGCATAATCTCTTCCATACTGCTACTTGTATCCTTTGAAAAATAGCCTTGATTTGTGCCTTTCAATCTTACCGTCAACATTGCTATTGGTCTTATAGACCCACTTCACTTCAATGACTTCTTTTCCTTGCGAAAGGTTCACTAACTCCCAGTGTCATTCTTTTCTATTGCTTCTATTTCTTCCTCCTTTGTCATAACCCATCTTTCTTCTTTGACTACATCTTCAAAATGGATTGGGTCATCTACATGAAAAAATAATGCAAATAAGGAATTTAGACCAGTGTTACTATCATCTTTATCTTTCTCATAGATCTCATTTAAATTTTTAAGTTTTGGTCTTCTTGTGCTTGCTGAAGATGGGCTAGACATGTCACTTGGTGTTTCTCTTTGTGGCATGCTTGGAGAATCACTTCCTTGACTACGCGACGCTGTCCTATTATTTGTTGATGTTGTTCCTTGTTGCCTATTTTGTTGCACTTGAATAGGAGAAGAGGGAGTCACAATCGAGGAATTACTTGTTGTTGCAATTCCTCTTTGTCCTCATGTGGTATACATGCTTTGACATTGACTGTCTTCTCTAAACTTCCATCCCATGCTTCCTCTTCTATGAATTGCACATCTCTATTGATTATGACCTTCTTGGTTAATGGATTGTATAGTTTGTATGCCTTGTATTCATCATTGTATCGAACAAATATAAATTTCTCGCCCTTGTTGTCCAATATCTTCCTCAACCCATCTGGGAAATGTGCATAAGCCACACATCCAAAAACTCTCATCTAAGTGACACTATGCTTTCTTCCACTCCATGCCTCTTCAGGAACTACGTTTTGGATACTTTTGTTTGGAAATCTATTCAAGGTATATGTTGCACAAGTGACAGCTTCAGCCAAATAATTATTTGGCAAATGCTTTGCCTTCAAGATACTCCTTGCCATTTCCATAATGGTCATATTCTTCCTTTTCACTACACCATTTTGCTGAGGTGTATATCTTGTTGTAAATTGCTTGTGAATTCCATGCTCCTTGCAAAATCAAAGGAAATAATTTGAGATGTATTCAACACCTATGTCAGTTCTAAGGACTTTGATGTAGTGTCCACTTTACTTCTCTACAACAACCTTGTATTGGCGAAAATGCTCAAAAACTTCACTTTTCTGTTTTAGGAGATAGACCCATGTCTTCCTTGTGTAGTCATCTATGAAGGTCAATACATAGTGGCTTCCACTAATTGATGGTGTCTGCATTGATCCACATAAATCTGAGTGGACAATCTCAAAAGGTGCCTTTGCCCTTATTGACTTTCCTACTGGAAATGTCTCTCTATGTTGTTTGCCCAAGATGCATCCTTCACATAGGCTGTCTAGTTTCTCTATGAGTGGTAATCCCTTCACCGTGCCTTCCCTATGCAACAAATTCAAACCTCCAAAGTTGAGATAACCAAATCTCAAATTCCATAACCAGTTTTCATCTTTGACCTCTGCTTGATAGCTTACTTGTGTGACAACTGCATCTTTTCTTCCATCCTCTTGTGAGTTCATTGATATTTATGCTTGTGCACCTTCTTCCTTCAAATCTGATCTTATGTTTAGGTGAAAAATTCTATTGTTTTTCATCTGAACCTTTGGAATCAATTGTCTGCCTAGAGGCCTGTCCAAAATTGTGCACACATCATTTTTGAAGAAGACTTTGTAGCCCTTTTGCATGAGTTGTCCAATGCTTATGAGGTTATTTTTTAGACTGAGGATAAAGTAAACGTCTGAGATGTACTTCTTCTCTCCCTTCTTTCTTAAGATATTAACTCTTCCTTTGCCCATGACAGAGACTTTGCTATCAGTCCCTAATGTCATTTCAGATTTCACACTTTCATCTAGATTGGAAAACATTTCTATGTTCCCTGACATGTGATTGCTACACCCTGAATCTAGATACCATATATCGCTTTGTTTTTCTTGTGCTACATTACAAGCTAAAAACATGCTATCATGGTTCTGATTTTCTTTTGTGAAATTTACACTTGGTTTGTTACTAATGTCATATTGCTTCTTTCTACATTCATTTACATAATGACCATACTTCTTATAGTAATGAGATTGGACTTGAGATTTATCATACCTCTGACCTTGTGCTTGATTTTGGCTTGGGCCTTCACTTGGATTTTGATTGCTGCCCTTTCCACTTGAGCTTGAAGGGCTGCTTCTTCCACCTCTATGTGGGCATCTTCCTCTTCCTCTAGGATATGATCTTCCTCTACCTCGGCCTTGACCAAAGGAAACTTGTGTCTTGAAGGCATGCTCCAATGAGGAGCTTGTTTCTCTATTCAATCTATGTTCACGAGAAATCAGTGATGCATGAAGCTCATCCACTAAGAAATGTGAGAGATCCTTTGTCTCTTATATGGCCACAACCATGACATCAAAACGTGTTGGCAAACTTCTCAAAACTTTCTCAACTACTCTCCTTTCTTCAAGTGTCTCACCATGAAACTTGATTTGAATAACCAACCCAATTACATGTGTAAAAAACATGTCTAGATTCTTAGACTCTTTCATACAAAGTGTTTCAAAATATCTTCTCAACATTTGCAGTTTTGTTGTCTTGACTTTTTCCATGCCTTGGTAAGTTGTCTGGAGGGTGTCCCATGCTTGTTTGGACTTCGTTGTTGCTGCAACCCTTGGGAAAACACTTTCATGAACTGCTTGAAAAATTTAAAAGAGGGCTTTTGCATCCTTCTTCCTGTTGTCCCTCAACAAATCTCTTTCTTCTTGAGACAAGGCATTATATGCTACTACATCTACTAGTTCTTGAAAACCATTCTCCACCAAATTCCAAATGTCTTGAGATGAAAATAATGCCTTCATTGTAATAGCCCAATAATCATAAATTTTTCCATTAAACTGAGGTATCTGAGGATTAGTCAAGCTTGTGCTTGATGTTTCCATTTCTGAGTGAAAGACAAAACTTTCTACCTACTGGTAAATATGCTCAAAAACAATTTGCCCTCAAAACGATTTTAACTGCTAGTAAAAGCACTTGTTTTTATACTAACTGAGTTTAACCCTCTCTGATACCATGTTAGAAAAAATTTACGAGGGTAGAGGAGAGGAATCTCACTCATAATTCGGTTGCGTCAAGGTAAGTCTTATGAGAATTCAGTTGCGTCGAGGTAAGTCTTATGTTGCGGCATGGAAATCACAACTACAAAGAGGCTTAATAAAACACAGGAAATAACTCACGACAAAACAGAGTAAAAGCAAAAGGCTTGTGGTAAATTTATTCATGAATTTTAAGAGCACATCGCAACACAACATGCTTTTGATTATAATATAAAACAAAGGAAAATACATTCGCGTGATAAATGGAGGTTGCAGATCCAAGTGAAAATACAAAATACTTACTACAATTTACGCATCATTGGGGTGCGAAGTAAATGTTTGTAAAAATCTGTAAAACTGGTTTTCACACGCCCACCAATATTTCCTCCACGATTTTCTCCTCACCATCTCACAACTCTCTAACTTTCCCAACATCTCTCTAACTTGCCCAACATTACAATTGACTTTTACACCCATATTTATCTCAACATACAAATTTGATATTAATACACGACAGAGCAAATAATTAATGCGCAACATGGGTGATTTTACATAGTAATTGGTTTTTTGAACTTGCGGGTGTTGCGGAGTGTGGGAAACAGTTGTGGAGTGAATGCTTGTCCATATTTATTTACCAACTTCATTAAGTGCCTTAACTTCTCTGTTGTGTTGTGGAATGGTTAGCGTTGTGCTTCTACTCTGACTTCAGTCTTTTCACCTACAAACAAAATCACAACCATGCAATAGTTGACTAGGAAAGCATGGTGTTTGTCAATGTGTTTAACTCAGTGGTTGGGATTAATATTTCCATTATGAATTAGCTAAAGTTCAAAATGAAGTCTATGGTCAGAAAAAAATCTTTATCATAGACAGAGTAAAGGGAAAGGAAGAAATTATGGATAGTGAAAGCATGGTGTTTGTCAATGTGTTTAAGGCAGTGGCTGGGATTAATATTTCCAACATGAATTAGCTAAAGTTCAAAATGAAGTCTATGGTTAGAAAAAAATATTTATCACAAACAGAGTAAAGGGAAAGGAAGAAATTATGGATGGGGTAGTTTCCCTTTTGACACTTGACATACCTGATGTTTTATCTCATGTGTTAGTGCGAGAAAGGAATAGCAAGGTGTGCTTTGCAACATGATTTGATCCAAACATTCTCGATGACCTTGAAGCAAAGGAAGGAAAGGCATTGTTGATACGACCTAATTCCCCAGACCTAGTCTATAATGAAATCAAGGTTAATGAAGTTTTGGATGACTCATAAAATATATCACAAGGCCATCAAGTATCTCACAGAATAACATTAACGAAAAAATAAAATTCAATGGAAAATATGCATTCTCAGTTGATGAATTTTCTGATGAACTCGTTGGGGGCTAAATCTTGCAATATTGCTTATTTGAGAGAGAAAGTTCCTTCATGGTTGCGAATTCCTGTGTCAGTTGCCTTACCGTTTGGTGTGTTTGATAAGTTTGATAAGTTTCTATGAGAATATATGAACAAGGGTGTTGCTAAAAAGACAAAAGCTCTAGACAAACTTGTAGCAAAAGGAGACTTGAGCAAACTCCACAAAATTCGAGAAATTTTTGTGCAAATGAATGGACCCTTCCAATTGGTGGGTGAACTGAAAGATAAGATGCAGAGAGAAAATATGTCTTGGCCTGGTGAAGAGGGTGAAGAGCGATGGCTACAGGCTTGGATGGCGATTAAAAGGGTTTGGGCTTCGAAGTGGAATGAAAGAGTGTATTTTAGTACATGAAAGGCAAAAATAGATCATAGTGAGCTTTGTATGGTTGTTTTGGTTCAAGAAATAATCAATGCAGACTATGTATTTGTCGTTCATACTATTAACCTATCAGTTGGAGAGTCATTTGAGATTTATTGTCTTATACATTATTTTTAGCTTCCTAAATGTTAAAATAATTTCTCTTTAAAGGATATTCTAAATTCCTTTTATTCCTTTACTATGCTTTGCATCTTTTATTCCTTTGTTATACCTTTACATCTTTAAAAACAATTATTATTATAAATATTACAACATTTTTAAAACACATTATTACGCCGTAAGGCGTTTCCCTTTGAAATGAACTCCCCTAAATGTCTTTCTGTCCTAATCTCAACGTTAGATTTATTGTTAGACGATTCAACAATTCTCTGCCGTCCAAAAAAAACATTAAAAAACATCGTCCAAAGAAAACATTAAAAAATAGTTATTAATTAAAAGATTAATTAAACCCAGCCCAACCCATCAGTCTACCTAGCCATTCCATCGTGTGCTGCACGAGCTTTTTCTGCAGGAGGAGGGCCAGGAGGATGAGCCCAGGGTGGATTTTTCTGCAAGAGGAGGAGCGCGAGGCCAGGTTTCTTGCTTTTGCTTCTGTTCTATTTTTAGGGTTATCTTTTTTTTTTACTAGTTTTCTTCTTTGGCAGGGATGCAAACCAACGGAGTGCATAGAGGTACGACTAAACATCCTAAAACAATACCTACAATGGCCTAAGCCCCCAGCTTATTTTTTCCCTTGTGCCCACTTGAAGGATTAGGTGATGGGGCAATGCCTTCACAAGATAGCAAAGGAGACCCACACAAAGAGTTCCTGAGAAATGAACTTGTGGGGAACTTTCGCAGTGTGGGAGGCACAGATCCACTGAGTTGATTGTTTGATACATTCAATTGCTGCAGATTGGGGGCATTTAATGCAGAAATGGACCCATTTAAAGAATTATTGTCTAGATACAGAGTAGCCAATTTCTGCAAATTGCTCAAAGAGCTAGGAATAGGGCCACTAAACCTGTTGAAGGCCAGATTCATAATAACTAGATTGGGAAACGTAGAAAAAAATGATGGTATGGGCCTGGTAAATCCATTTCTCTGTAAGTATAGCTTCTTCAACTAAGTGCACTTACCTAGATCTAAAGCTACAGGACCATTGAGCGAGTTGTATCTCAAGCTCAATACTCTTAACTCGCTCAAGCTTCCTAGAATTCCCGATGGGATTGACCCAAACAGAGACCGTCTAGGAAGTCTCACCTCTGTCACACTGGATCCTATACATGTAATTCCAAACCATGGGGGTGCACGGATTTGTGGACTGAGACTAGTTTAGACGCTTCCCAACCACTGCCTTGAAAGCCAAGAGGGCCTTTTTATCAGAAGCATTGTCACCAACCACTGCATGATCTTCCAGGAAAATCAGCAGCAGCACAATGATGAATAGCTTCCATGCAATGCTCGGCACTGTGGACTGCTCCCAAGAGCCCATTTTTTTTATTCGCCTCTGAAAGACAACAGATCCTGAAACGCTCCCGGACTTGCAAACCGATGGTGCGCATAGAGGTAGGATGGGTTGTACGAGGCTTGCAAGAAAGTCTTGTTTTTATTTCTATTAAGGGAATCAATAACTGAGTGGATTCATACCCGCTAGGCATGGGTTTGAGTCCATTGGGCTGCCACAATAAACCCTACGTCCCATGGAGAGGCCCAGCCACACAGAACAGTTAAGTCTGTGAATTCAAATTGAGGCAGGAGCATTAACCCCTTGAGCTTTGTCCTCTCAGTCTAACCCCTGGGGCCCAAAAGTCTGCTATTGTTGAGTCACAAGTAGCTTTGAGATAATAATGACTCGTATGCTTCGAGATCTCCTTTTCTCTGGCAGAAGCTCGTCTTCTTTTTTATGCCAATGTTTGCATGTTTGATGGTTGATTAAAGCTGGCTCCAATTTGAATATACATGAATTGAAAATCCTAATTAATGACTAGAGTCATGGACGAAGATTTTCTGAAGACAAAGCATTGTTGAGGAAAGCATTATTGAAGTTTCTCTTGATTATAGCCATACTCAAGTCATTGTTTGTCTGATTTGGTGAATATATAGTATTTGGGTAGATCTCTGGTAAATGGGCTTCCACTTCATTTGTGGACTTCTAGGTTCTATATTAGACTATGTGAAAAGAGGTAGGACACCATGTAATTCTTACTTCCCAATGTCAATAATGGACATACAAGTCCCATCATCAAACATTTATCTCAGATTCAGAAAGAGCATGATGATATGTTGCTAATAAAACAATGTAACAGTATTTTTCTGCTTTGGCAGTCTTTTTGTCATTCTTGGAGGCAATTAAAAGACAATGAATCATTCTTCTATGTTCTAAATTTCTAAACTATGTTCCTGTTTGTTATAACAAGTTAGCGTGCTAATTGCAGTGATGGAAACAACCACATTGCTAACTGCCAATTGCAGTGATGGAAACAGGTACATTGCTAACTCTTGGTTTGCTCAACCTGCTCCAGTTTTTAAAACATTGATTTAGCCAAGACACAATCACATTGATACTGGACCCGCCTTAGAAGCCTACAGAAATATTTTCTATAGCATGGGAAAAAGAATATCATTCTCTGAGAATTTTCGAAGTGAAGTATGTAGGTTAGAGTTTGTGGTAAAAACATGAAAAGCTTATTTGTTAGGACCCTGTTTCCTGCATTCAGCATTGAGAGTGGGTTTCATATCATCCATGGCTAAGGTGAATTGCAATATCCTATTATTGGGTGTTATGTACTGCATCAGAAGGATATCTGTGATAATGACATTTCAGATACTTGGTTTCTACTAGGGATACGCAAGGTTGACATGTGTGGAATAAATCAGCTTAAGCAATTGACATTTGGCAGTGGCAGTCGATAATCCTAAATATCAAAGGAGAAACACAGAGTACACTGGAGCTGCATAACGTCGTAAGATAACAGCATCCCATCAATAATATTAAAACACGGTCTAA
Source organism: Pinus taeda (assembly GCA_000404065.3). Taxonomy (NCBI): domain Eukaryota; kingdom Viridiplantae; phylum Streptophyta; class Pinopsida; order Pinales; family Pinaceae; genus Pinus; species Pinus taeda. Next base: position 9,438 of record APFE031003649.1, on the reverse strand, counting down.
GCATTTGTTTGGACTCTATTGGAAATGGAAAACAAGGCACCTGTTGATAGACCGTATAAGAATATCATGAAATCATCAAGAGGTGAAATTATTCCATTCATAATATTCATCTAGTGACCATGTAGATACATCCCATTGAATCTAGGCTCAATTTCTAAATTCTCAAGATCAGATAAAGAATTTATGTTTCAATATCGATCGCAATATCAACCAATAAGGAGCAAACATCCACAACAGACCTACTCTGTCCATCAACAAAGAAGAAAAAAAAACCATAGATTCTGGTCCCCTGTACCCTAGTTCAATCAAATGATTGGATGAGAAGCATAAAGCCAACATTACAAGCACATATTGATAACAGTGTGAATGACCCTTCTAACCATTTGTGCCAAAATCATCAAAACCCACTTGACAGGAATTGAAAAATCACATAAGGATTAAGGATTTACCTTGGCTGAGACAATAGAAGCACCAGCTAATGCCAAGATTTCTGAAGCATTTCCTCGTATAACTGTGGGTTTAAGATCAACAAGCTCCAAACATCTATTCATTCTATATTTAAAAGCCCCTGCAGCCACTGGATCCAATACCCAAGGATTCTGAGCCTCTGCATCCTTGGCTGCAGCAGCCTTCATTGAAACAGTCCAATCAGGGGTCAGAGTCCCAATATTGATGCACAAGCCCTTAGCATGAGGAGTAAAATATGCAATCTCTTCAAAGGCATGAACCATGGCCGGAGAAGCCCCTGCTGCCAGAAGGCAATTAGCCATTATGTCCATGGACACATAATTGGTTATTCACTGGATCAGAGGACATAATTCCCTCAACAGTGATCTGGGTTTGCATGTGATCATGTTAACCACCATAATCAACATGATCACATGCAAACCCAGATCCAGTGCACTTAAAATGTGAGAATTTTATGATATTCAGTGAAGCCCATAATTAATCATTTTCCAGAGAGAATTACAAATAAACTAATTTCGAATGCAACATGGAAAAAATGGAAACCCACAAACACCATATTGAATGAAAATATGAGGTTTTTCTTGCCACTGAATTGTAATCATGGCTGAAAATCTCTGATTTTTGCTCAGACCCAACTGAGACCCATGTCAATAAAAATTAAGAAAATAAAAATAAAAGCTATCATCGTCTCAAAATTTGAGACATCTACCCTCATACCTAAATGAAATTCATATATTAAATCTCAGGAGGGAAATCATCCTTACCTTTATAAGTCCTTATGGGATTTCCCTTATACTGAAATTTGACTAACACGGATCGCCATTCTTATGCTTTCTACTGGCTTTGCTTTTGCTCCTGGCTTCCTCGTAAGCACCTGACCCCTTCCAATCTACCAACTGCAGATTTTTTCACTGAATCCAAAGCAATTCTTTTCCACAAAGATATATTCCCATCAAATATATATGTTTCAAAACATTTTCGTCCTTATTGGGATTCGTAGGCAGCTGTACATTGAAAATTTTGACTATTAAACAAAATCATTTAGATTCAATTATTTGTTAATTATTTGATCACATGACATCACTTAGATTTAACTCTTTGATTCGACGATCGTAACAATGTAACGTGAAATTGATGATGGATAGATATTAATAACTAGCAATTGCCCCAAAAGATGGAAAGAGGCCGATAAGATTATTGAATTGTGATAATTTCAAAGACATGTACAATCCCAAATGAATATAGGATTAGGTGAAATTATTCCATTCATAATATTCATCTAGTGACCATGTAGATACATCCCATTGCATCTAGGCTCAATTTCTAAATTCTCAAGATCAGATAAAGAATTTATGTTTCAATATCGATCGCAATATCAACCAATAAGGAGGAAACATCCACACTAGACCTACTCTGTCCATCAACAAAGAAGAAAAGAAACCATAGATTCTGGTCCCTTGTACCCTAGTTCAATCAAATGATTGGATGAGATGCATAAAAACAACATTGCAAGCGCATATTGATAACAATGTGAATGACCCTTCTAACCATTTGTGCCAAAATCATCAAAACCCACTTGACAGGAATTGAAATATCACATAAGGATTAAGGATTTACCTTGGCTAAGCCAATAGAAGCACCAACTAATGCCAAGATTTCTGAAGCATTTCCTCGTATAACTATGGGTTTAAGATCAACAAGCTCCAGACATCTATTCATTCTATATTTATAAGCCCCTGCAGCCACTGGATCCAATACCCAAGGATTCTAAGCCTCTGCAGCCTTGGCTGCAACAGCCTTCATTGAAATAGTCCAATCAGGGGTCAGAGTCCCAATATTGATGCACAAGCCCTTAGCATGAGGAGTAAAATATGCAATCTCTTCAAAGGCATGAACCATGGCCGGAGAAGCCCCTACTGCCAGAAGGCTATTAGCCATTATGTCCATGGACACATAATTGGTTATGCACTGGATCAGAGGACATAATTCCCTCAACAGTGATCTGGATTTGCATGTGATCATGTTAAGCACCATAATCAACATGATCACATGATCACATGCAAACCCAGATCCAGTGCACTGAAAATATGAGAATTTTATGATATTCAGTGAAGCCCATAATTAATCATTTTCCAGAGAGAATCACAAATAAACTAATTTCGAATGCAACATGGAAAAAATGGAAACCCACAAACACCATATTGAATGAAAATATGAGGTTTTTCTTGCCACTGAATTGTAACCATGGCTGAAAATCTCTGATTTTTGGTCAGACCCAACTGAGACCCATTTCAATAAAAATTAAGAAAATAAAAATAAAAGCTATCATCGTCTCAAAATTTGAGACATCTACCCTCATACCTAAATGAAATTCATATATTAAACCTCAGGAGGGAAATCATCCTTACCTTTATAAGTCCTTATGGGATTTCCCTTACACTGAAATTTGACTAACACGGATCGCCATTCTTATGCTTTCTACTGGCTTTTCTTTTGCTCCTGGCTTCCTCGCAAACACCTTACCCCTTCCAATCTACCAACTGCAGATTTTTTCACTGAATCCAAAGCAGTTCTTTTCCACAAAGATATATTCCCATCAAATATATGCGTTTCAAAACATTTTCGTCCTTATTGGGATTCATAGGCAGTTGTACATTGAAAATTTTGACTATTAAACAAAATCATTTAGATTCAATTATTTGTTAATTATTTGATCACATGACATCACTTAGATTTAATTCTTTGATTCGACGATCGTAACAATGTAACGTGAAATTGATGATGGATAGATATTAATAACTAGCAATTGCCCCAAAAGGTGCAAAGAGAGGCTGATAAGATTATTAAATTGTGATAATTTCAAAGACATGTACAGTCCCAGATTAATATAGGATTAGGCTTTGGGTTAGTTTGAATATAGGATTAGTTTCATAAGCTAATTGTTGCCTGCTATAAGGAATAGTCCCGAAAGAAGTACATCTTTCAAAATAATAAATATACAACCAACCAAATTGAAAGAACTACTTTGAGATCAGACAAAATACTTTAATCACTGAGAAGATCAAGATCAAACCAGTTCCAAATTTTTAAGTGCGTGAGTAAATGTTATAGCTCACTGCTTGGGCATTTTAAAACAACAAATTGTATCATTGAATTTTTTGTACAAACTGCTATTATTGAAATTATATAACTGATTACTGGCTAATCAGACGAAAACTTTTACATAAAGAAGCCATCCTACAAAATAGTGTTGAGGAAGAAATCATTCACAAAAGTTGCACCTCCCATTATATCTATTTATTTAAATCCATGTCACTGTCAAATAACTATAATCTAAAAAGTTAGCCTGGATAGGATTCCAATCAATAAAACAAAAGACACTCCCCTTCCGGAGAATTCAACAAGAATGCGACCTTGGCATCACAAATCCATTTAAATTTTAAACCTTCAATCTAACTTTGTTCATCAATGCAGAGTAATCCTGGACTGCTTTAAAATTGGAAATTATCTCCAAATAGCAATTATATCAAATGGAAAAAGTGGGAAAAATATGTTCTGAAATGCAAGTTGGAGGGAAAAGAAAAAATCAACAAACAGAACTATCCAATATCTGCCAGATATGTTTCACTTGTAAAGTAGAACTTTTACAACATCTAGTATCTGATTTCTTTAGGGACCAGCGACCTGGCATCAATAGATATGATGCTAATTGAACGTCTTTTGTCAAACCTCGATCCTTGAGTCCAAAGACTCAAATAACTTTGGACGTGTTCTATACTGCATCATAGACAAATTTGAACTTTGACCATCAGAGGTTGCTCATAGGCTGATTCTCAAGTCATTGGGGACAATAATACTCCTCCAAAATAAACACCCCTTCAAACATGTATTTAGCATACCTAGCATGATATTTAGATATACAAATAGAAAAAATGAAAATCTAAACAAATTTCCATCATTTAACCAGGTATGGTGTGGGAAAACTTACATCAGTGTAGTCTTGATCAGTTAACCACCATAAACACCTGTTCGTAGTGTCATGAACTCTCCTACACACAAATGACGATATGCCTGAAGGAAGTTCAACGCCTTTCCTGAGAAATCCAACTTTACGTGGATGAAGCAATGAGGCAGCTGATATCTCATCTTTGTGAAATGAAATAACCAGCTGATATCTCATCTTTGTGAAATGAAATAAGTTTCTCTTGATTATAGCCATACTCAAGTAAATGTTTGTCTGATTTGGTGAATATATAGTATTTGGGTAAATCTCTGGTAAATGGGCTTCCACTTCATTTGTGGACTTCTAGGTTCTATATTAGACCATGTGAAAGGAGGTAGAACACCATGTAATTCTTACTTCTCAATGTCAATAATGGACATACAAGTCCCATCATCAAACATTTATCTCAGATTCAGAAAGAGCATGATGATATGTTGCTAATAAAACAATGTAACTGTATTTTTCTGCTTTGGCAGTCTTTTTGTCATTCTTGGAGGCAATTAAAAGACAATGAATCGTTCTTCTATGTTCTAAATTTCTAAACTATGTTCCTGTTTGTTATAACAAGTTAGCTTGCCAATTGCAGTGATGGAAACAGCCACATTGCTAACTGCCAATTGCAGTGATGGAAACAGGTACATTGCTAACTCTTGGTTTGCTCAACCTACTCCAAAAGATCATCCATGGTGCTCCATGCCAAACCATGCTATGACTCCCCATATCTCTGGGACTATAATAGATGGCTAGGTGTCATATTTCATCCAATTTCACCAATTTGTTTCTAGCAATTTCTTTTATTGACAAACGTACCTCATAAATAACTCAAAAAGTCAACTATATTGCATCATGGTCCATTGCACAAAGCTTTAATGCTGTCATTAATTCATCATTTTTGTCATATTTGGAAGCAGAAAATAGGAATCATAAAAAGTACAGAGATATTCTTGAGAGTTTTCTGACTAATTGTTCATAAAATCTCTACTTCAGATAATGTATGCAACTGGAACGCGGGATATTCTAGACAGATACTTCAAGGGAGAAGATTTTCCTTCGCAGAATTATATTGTGAAGGAAAGAAAGTTGGCCAGTCAATACCTGTAAACAATTCATGTTGGATGTTAAAGCAGATGATTCATCTTGTTGAAGGTTGCTTTATCTGGAATAACAAGCAAGAGCCAGAGAAGAGCTCGCTTCTCTCAAATAAAACAATGCATCAAATATTGGACTCTCAAATACATTCTTGAGACCAATGATGGTTCAAAGCATTATGTAGGAATGAATGATAAAAGATTAGCATGAAGCTCATTCCATCTTATTGATTTTATAGGTTAGTAGTTTTGAAATAAACAAAATCTAAGATAGAGTGAAGTCAGTGCTTTAGTCCTTGTGGCTATTGATGCATGAAGTTGGCTCACAGATATTTCCCTTCATAGAATTATATCGTGAAGGAAGGAACGTTATCCAGTCAATAATTATAAACAATTCATGTTGGATGCTAAAGCAGATGACTCATCCTGTTGAACGCTGCTTCATCTGGAATAACAAGCAAGAGCCAGAGCAGAGCTCGCTTTGATATAGTCTCTTCAATACGACATTATTTTTAATAATGGTTTGCCAGGCTTTTATCTTAATAAGTACCACATCACTGTTATCCTAATAAGTATTTTTTTGACTCATATAATCTTATTTTTAATATAAATGGTTTGCTTGTCTTTTAATGGCAGAGTGTTTTTGAGAGCCCATGCATTTGCGGAAATCTCAATGGGAGAACCTTTAAATTATATGGGGGGCATCCATGACATAAATCATTACTTGTCCTTTAATGACAGGGAGTATACGAGCTCATCCATTACATAAAGTTTATGGGGGAACTAGATGTGTCACTTAGATCTTAATATAAGTTCTTTTACATATGATGTGAAAAATTGATTTACTTCTATTTTTGTTTTCTGTATTTCAACTTTTTCACATACTGTCCTTTTGTCTTCCAATTCTGAGTTACAACCTATTACATCCAAGTACAATTTAGTTTTTAAAAACTAAGGTGCATGGTAGGTGCATGGAGTACTATAGCATTTTTTTAACAAATGTTTAAAAAAAATACTATAGCAACTTTTTATCCTGTTCATGGAAAACTATCTGGACAAAACCAAAAAACATCATCAAAATACGTGGGTTACTCAAAAATGTTATAGTAGCAGCTTGAATCCACATTTTCTATGACCATGTACCCTTTCCCTTGTTTGATCAAGATAACGGATTATTATTCCCTTACAAATGGACTTTTTGTGATCCACTGTGTAAACAATGATCTGCTTGTTATAATCTAAACAACTAATTTTTTTACAAAATATTTTGTCAATCACCAGATCTCTTTGATTTTTAATGTGGTATATGATGCATTTTCAATAGCTAGAAAAATGGTGTAGCCAATTTGAGAAAGTAGATAACCCTTCATTACTGTCTTACTGTGCACAAATTCTGATGTTTTAATTGAATGATTACATCGTTATACTTGTTGGTGTAAAAGCCAAGGTTGTATCGTATCACTTGATAAGATGTTCGAGGTAGCCAGTTGGAGGAAATGGATGGCTCTTGAAGTCTTTTTTACTGTGGACCAATGTTGTTGTTTTAAATTGAAACGTTACACCATTTACTTATTGGTGCAAGGCTGCATCAGATTTATCTGTTTGTTTTTAGTGAGCACCATATTGGAACTCGGAGAAAATTATATATGCATTAAACAAATTAGGTACATCTAACCAAATGTATAAGAAAATGGAAATGAAGTCCATGGTAGACTCTCCTCCAAAATTTCTCTATTTTGGTGCTGTTACATCCAAAGTGCTTATTGATGGTCAAGAAAGGCATATTTAAGCATGGCTTTTCCCACCCTTTGAAATTGTTAAGTTGATCTACTTTCAACCTTGGAATTCTATGTGGTATCTCTCTCATAAATTCTCAAATTAAAACAGGTCCTTCTAATTCCTCATGGCTTTACAATTCCTGCGCAACAAGATTTCTCCCTCTTTGAGCTAGCCAGGAGTATTCTTATTAAATTTATAGCCTTGCATGGCTTTTTCCACCCTTTGAAATTATTAAGTTGATCTACTTTCAACCTTGGAATTCTATGTGGTATCTCTCTCATAAATTCTCAAATTAAAACAGGTCCTTCTAAAAAATCTTACGTGATTGGACTGTAACCCATGGTAATGTTGGGGAATACTGGGCCTCTGAAATTCCTCTGAAATTAGGGGATTGAAACAAGACAAATTAACCTTAGATAAAAGACTTCCTAAAGATCATTGCAATTTGAGTGGACCAATTTTTGAAGCTTCACGTCCACTCCCCTTCAGCTAAGTTCAGCCAATTTGTGTTTAGGTCTGATCCTTCTATTCCTCCTCTATTGCAATATTAAGCAATAGGTCTGCTACCATATTTCCTTATCTCTTTACATACTGGAAGCTGGCCTCCTTAAACTTTCTAACTGCTTCCCTTGCCCAAGTGAGTTGTACTTCTGAATGCAATGCAAGATTTTTGTTTTGGTTTAAATTTTTAAAACAAATTGTAACATTTCACTAGAACATGATCACATGCAAACCCAGATGCATCCTCTGAATTCATGAAGTACCAGGGCCTTTGTGAAGGTAATTTGGACCACTACCAGATGAGTTTCCTTGCCTGTGTGATGGAATTTTATCTTTTACAAGCTATTCCTGTCTGGAAAACACTTGCAATTCACAATAATTAGGAATTCTATATAAAAGATCATCGGGAAGGTTGGACTCACATTCTCCACACTGCATTATTCATTGTCTGAATAGGCTTAGGAATACAAAATACCATTGCATTGCTCTTGCACTACTTAAGGTCCTCTTTCCATTTCTCATTGTACAGACAGTGTGACTCATCCACTGGTGGAGACTTCATTAAAGTAGGCACTCGAAATCTGTGTTTTTGATAACTAGATATGGATAGATAAAGAATAAAGTTGGCCATCTAGCATGAGAACTATACTGCAATAACAACTGTCCTGCTGGCAACAATGCATGAAAATTTATAAGCCCCTATTGATGGCCTGATTAAAAAGCAAATAAATTTGGAACATAGATGCAGATGGAACAGAGTCAACATGTTAATCGCAATAAAGATAGAAGCCCCCTTATATATCATAACTGCGTGCAAGGAGAGAGAAAAATCCCAATGTCCAATGCACTGAAACACGGACTTAGAGGCTTTGGCCATTTGTAGTAAGGCCCATTCTGTGGCATGGTACGAGGCTTACAGGAAAGTCTATTTTTGTATTCTGTATTTCACCTTTTTCACACACTATCCTTTTGTCTTCCAATTTTGATTTACAGCCTGTTACATCCAAGTACAAATTAATTTTAAAAAACTGAGGTGCATGGCAGGTGCATGGAGTAATATAGCATTTTATTTAACAAATGTTTAAAAAAAACACTATAGCAACTTTTTATCCTGTTCATTGAAAAATATCTGGAAAAAACCAAAAAACATCATCAAAATAAGTGGGTTACTCAAAAACGTTACAACAGTAGCTTGAATCCACATTTTCTACTACCCTGTACCCTTTCCCTTGTTTGATCAAGTTAACGGATTATTATTCCCTTACCAATGGACTTTTTGTGATCCATTGTATAAACAACGATCTGCTTGTTATAATCTAAACAAGTATTTTTTTTACAAAATATTTTGTCAATCACCAGATCTCTTTGACTTTTAATGTGGTATATGATGCATTTTCAACAGCTAAAAAAATGGTGTAGCCAATTCGAGAAAGTAGATAACCCTTCATTACTGTCTTACTGTGCACAAGTTCTACAGTTTTAACTGAATGATTACATCGTTATACCTATTGGTGTAAAAGCCAAGGTTGTTGTTGGGTTGTGTTATATTCTTTCCACGACTAACCTACGTAGTGAATCGGGGGGTTAGAGGGGGGGCGG
>APFE031003648.1:0-13615 GCA_000404065.3 Pinus taeda | reverse complement strand
ACATTATATGTGGTTGCATCTTTCCTTTATGAAGGTAGTGGGATCTAAATTATATGCATGAATATAATTTTAGTTAACAACTTTTCATGATTGAAATGCTAAGATCTAGGAGTCAAAACAAATGTAGATGATAAAGGATAGAGAAAGGAGAAAGGTGTGCCCTTCAACATTAACTTTCTCATTAGTCTCTTCAATGATCCCCTTCATTGCAAGATAGAAGTAAAGGGAAACATGTTGGTTTTTAAACACACTAAAATAATTGACTCTTGGGATAATCATTCTTATGGATGTTGCGGATTGAGATATAAAAGAATCTACAATATAGGAAAACTATATTTAAGGATGGGTAGTGCTTATTTACATTTTCATCTCTTTGATTTATTTTCATTCTTTGATGTTTAATTTACTATTGATGTTAAGTCTATTAAGTGATAAAATCAATCTAAACATGAATGTGTTTCCTCTCAAATAAATCTTCTTCTTCAAGTACATTTGAAAAATTGTAAGGAATATACAATGATAAATAAATAGATAAATAAATATGATTTGAAAATTCCTTCAACAATCACATTGAAAGACTACCATGAATCACTCCCCATGGGACCCATTAGCCCAGACCATTCTCAAAGAGATGTTGGGAGACAATATTTGAAAGTGGACATTGCAATTTTTTGGCTTCAAGGACGAAAGTCGCTGTTCCTTTTACTTACAATCAATTCCTACTTTGAGAATGTACTTATAATTAGCAACCTACAATAATTAGGGTTTCTTATGGGTCTTCTATGCCTAGATTTTTTGTTGTACTCTTTGGGAGATTAACTTTTCAACCTTGTACTCCCAAATGGTGCACCCAACCTTGCTCCCATAATGGTAACTAGATATCCACCTCACCTTATCTCGACAATTTCGTCAAGGTCCATTCAGGATCCCTAGTTATGAACAAATTTGGGGTTGTTTAACAACATTCAATAAAATTCTAATGAAAACTGCAAATGGAATTACAAATGCTCACATAGAATTCTCATTTAACACATGAAAATTTCATTGATTCACCCACTTCTTAGCATGCTAGATGGCTACACAAATGTAAAATGGTAAGGGAATTATATAGCAAATCCATATGAAATTTTCCCATTTAACGATGGATTTCATGCTAGCTCATGCCTACATTCAAATCCATGAGGATTAATATTCTATTTTGTGCACAAAAATCAAAGAGTCGCTAATCTTTCTAATAGAATTTGTTAAAAAAACTGACTGCATCATAATGGTAATGATTCAAAGCCCATCCATAGATATCTAGCATGGATATCGACCCAAGCTAAACTAGTAAACTAAAAGTGCTAAGATAGACCTGCAAGGATGATGTTTTTTCAATGTTATACAAATGAATTATTATATTTTATGTCTTAATAGTTTCCCATTACCATTGTTAAACAAGTTTTTTTTGTGAAATTCCATTTTAACTCAAAATTCAATTTTTGATATATGTTCTTTCAATGTTTACTCAACAACTCTTTTGCAAAGTACAAATCTATTTTCTATGAACAAGTGAATTTATATGAAGCATCATATCTCATTGAAGAAATTTGGGTACAAATGGGTACACATAATTATGAAATGAAAATGTAAATATTTTTCTCTAAAATCTTTGAAATAGTAAAAATTCATTGTACCGTAAGTGAGCTCAAGACAAAAAAAAGGAAAACATGGCATAAAATGTATATTGGTTCTTTAATTGATGTTTATTTTTATTGGTTATGATGAAATCATTTTTGACTCATATGTACTTTTGAACTATTCCATATAGTATACTTTGAATAGTACCCACAAATCTAGTAATTCTCAACTCTTGGAAAGTATTGATGCAGGTTTGTAGATCGATTTGAAATTTTACTTGTAGAATATTCAATGAGATGTCAAAATATAGTCATGGGAAGAAACTATCGAGGCAAATGGATGTATTATCATACTTTCAAAAGCCTCTCTCCAAAAACACACATTCTCTTCATGCTTAAAGCTCCTTTGAACAATCTCTTAATGAGAAAGATGTTAACTCTTGTGGAAATGCATTTGATATCCATATGATGGTTGAAATAATAGGTTCCTCATGTGATCAGGGTGAGATAAATGTGGTTTCAACAGAAATTGTTTATGAAAATGTTAAATATTTTTCCTTGGAAAGTGACACAATCCATTCATGAAAAAGAGAAAAAGCTAGTGGACCATAAGGAGATGATTCCATGGAGATTGGGTCTCAAGTTTTCCATTTATTGAAGCAATACCTCCTACAAATGAAAACAAGGTTTCCCGAGAAGTTATATGTAATGCTTGTAGTTGGAAAACTCGAAAGGTAGTGAAATTTTAGATGAAGCTAGATATAGTATAAAAGCATGCAGGAAAGGTGTATGAAAAGAAAATTGTAAATGGTAAAGATAAATTTATTGTCAAATGGAAATCTTATGAGGAATGTCGACATATTGAATATGCAAAAGAATACAAAAATATTTAATAAGTAAGAGGAAACTTGAGGTAAGTGGAGGAACCATCATATCTCTATTTGAAAAGACGATGGAAAGAAGTTTGTTATCCAAGATGATACAATTGAGCATTGTATTTCACATATTATCTAAAGGTCATCCTATGACAGCTTATCCAAATCACATGAAATTTCTGTCTTTTCTTCAAGTGTCAAACTTTCCATCTTCTCATTCATTTGTAACTAGTGATTGGGAATGGGCAAGATATCTAGCTCAAGTAGAACAAGATGATTTGAAAGAGAAGATTGCAAATTCTAGGTTTTTGGCATTGTCTTCCGATTAGGTTATGGCTATAGATAATACTTCATGGATCCGCATATGCATTTATATGGTTAATGACCATATTAGGCATTCCTACCTACTTGGGATTAAAAATATGAGAAAGACTTCTACAGCTGAAAATATTTATGAACTTGTTCTTAATAGTTCGAAGGAAAGTGGTATGGATCATTTAATGATTGCAAAAAAAGTTGGTATGTGTTGGAGCAGATTAAGCATCGATAATGCAAGGATAAAGGAATGGCCTTTGTGTTAGACTACAACTATCAACTTCGCCATATATGCTTACTATTCATTTTATGTCTCATAAGATGAATCCTGCATTTAAAATAGTAAATAAGTTTCCATCAGTTTCAAAAGTTGAAGATCTTGTACGTGAAACTCATGCATACTTTTCTCATAGTCCCAAACGATATTTAGAGTTTCAACAATTTGCAGATGGTGTTACGAATGGAAAAAAAAACTACTGAAAGATGTTGATACAAGATGGATCTCATTAAATGGACCAAATCAAAGACTATTTAGTGAGTTCAAATCTTTTGTAGGGTTGATGTATGAAAATCGCTACAATGTAGACAAAGCTCAAGATCTTATTTTTCGACTAACTAATCTAGAGACATTATTGACATTGGCTGGAATTATTCCTATGCTACATGAAATGAATGTCCTCATGAAAATGTATCAAAATCATACAATGTATATTTCATAATACATAAATGTGAGAAAGTCAGCATGCCTTGCATTGGATAATTTGTATATGATGCTAGACTCTTTTACTCGACAAGAGTTTACAAGTTGGACTAAGATCATCAATATAGAAAATACTATAAAAAATTAAGTTTGATGAAAAAGGGATACTATGTATCGCAGTGCATGGGTATATGGTTCCCTTTCATTATATTAGTAATACGGGTGAATCACTAAATATTGCCTCGTGTCAAGACACCCATTTTATAATATTGTGATTTCAGTGAGACGGAATTGGATAGAAATTGCAAGATCACTCTCATTAGAGATAAAAGAATGATTTCCTCGAGAACAATTTTCAATGTCCAAGACTTTAAAAGCTGATTTTCAAAAGAGATTAAAATGTTTAGTAGACCACTTTTGCAAGAAATTCTTGATACATGGAGAACAAATTGAAGGTGTTTTAAATTCATCGAAATTGTATCAACAAGGTGGATGCTTTGCTGAAAAAATGTGGAAGAAATATCCTTTTTTGGAGAATCCTAATGAAAATGGTGCTATAACAAGATTATGGACTACTTTAAGTGTTAGCCAGTACCTACAAGAAAACATATCAAAATATTTCAAATTAGCATATTTGTGTCAAACCATAATTTTGGGATCAGTGGAGGATGAGAGAATGTTTAGTGCATTTTCATCCTTGAAGTCAAAGTTGAGGAACAATCTTGATAAACATGTGGATACATGTTTAAGATTATATGTAACAAAGTATGACATTAACAATTTTCCATATGACATAGCACTAACTCTTTGGTGATTAGATTGTGATAGAAGGGGAGAAAACAATATAACATATTTCTCTAATGAACTTGATATAGAACATAATGTTTTGGAGGCTCATAATGATAGTTCATTTGGAGAATATCATGTTCACAATGTAGAAAATGATGACCAAGATGAGAGCTGGGAAACTGAAATACTCTAGGACTTTTATTTTGGTATGCATGTTTTGTTGATCATGCAAGATTACTATATGTAAAATTCAATGAAAATAGGTTCTATATTTTGTATTTTTCATTGTAACATTACAGCTACATTTCTTTGATGCGTGTTATTTAAGATTGATGTTTCATATTTAATCATTGCATTGTTTGTTTCTTATCTGTGACAGGAAATGAAACTTGATTTGATGAGGGTGGGACCTATTTCTTTTCACATAAATAATGTCTGACTAGTATTAAATGATAAATAACTAATTTAACAAGACAAACACAAATCATCAATGGGCCCATTCAAGTACATGAAACTACCTTGATGCCTAGATCTGATATCTTGGAAAATTAAGGAAAGTCTTTCGGTAGAAATCACATAAGAGAATGTTTTGACCAACGTGTTTCGAACTAGCAGGTGTGGTTCATAATCAAGACCAGATGAAGAGGCAAACCATGGAAAATGCTTAAATAGAGAGCAATGTCGAGACCATAATTTCAAGTAGCTACTATATTTGCACAATAATATTTAAATTATGATATTAATTTATTAACATATTAAAAACAAATATTATTAAGTAACGACTATATTAACTGCTAGTTTTGAAAAATAATATTTAAATTATGACATTAATTTATTAAAAACAAAATATTAATAAGTAATGGCTAGCATTTAAAAAAATGAAATTTAAATTTATTAAAACCAAATATTAAAAAAAAAAAAAAAAAAACTAACTAGAATAAAAAAATCAAAGTCAAACTCCAAACAAGGAGGGAAGTCAAAATTTATAAAAAGGAGTTAAGACCCTTATTAATAAATAAAAATAATTAGTGGAAATAAATAAAATAAAATGAAAATAATTAATGTAAATAAACAAAATATGCACAAGTCAAAACAAATTATAAATATAGTAATATATATATATATATATATATATATATATATATATATATATATATATATATATATATATATATATATATATATACAAAGAAAAGTAATCAATAAATAAAACATGGTCAACAATAAAATTCGGGGTTGAGGCCCATTAAACAAATTACAAAAATACTAAAAGGAGTTAAGAATGAATAGGATCATAAAGTACTTAAGAAAACATGAAGGATAAAGAATATAAACTCCAATGAAGAATAAACCAACAACAAATACTATAGAAAGGACACCAATACCTACATAGATAGATAAACAAACAAAATAAATCCCAAAAAGAAACCTAAAAAACTAGGAGGACAGGCCAGGGATCCAACTTCTACTAATAATCCAACCATCATCTCTATTCAAATTATTGGGTATTTTTTCGATTTCTAGGGCCTACCTAAATTTACGATGATGGAAATGACTAACCCTAGCAACGACTTGGGCCTCCTCAACGCATATGTGACACTTAGATTTATCTACATGCTCTGTCAAATCAGATGAGCGGGTCCTACCATGCTCGATGTCAACAGCATGCTCACAAGTCCTTTAATTAATCGAGTGACTAGTCTCACCAATGTAGGGAGTCCCACAAGAGCATGGGATAACGTAAACATACTTCATATTCTTGGGGTCCACTGGGTATTTTACAAATCTAAGTGAGCTCCAGATGGTATTTAAAGGCCTAAAGGTTGAAGCCACCTTATGCTTCCTTAGGATCATCGCAATATTATCAGTGGTCCCTTTGATAAAAGGAATATGAACACTAGAAAATCGATCCTTGGTATATTTCTTAGCACTAGGACCTTTTACATATCCGAGGAAAGCCTCAGTACATTGGTGTCTACTATACCCATTATTAACTAAAAAACTTAGGAGATGTGCTTTCTCTTCATTGAGATGGTTGTCATCAGAAACTCTTAAAGCTCTAGTCATTAAGGTGTTGAGAACTCCAAGATTTTGAGCTAGTAAATGATGAGAATTAGCATGAAGATATTGTTTCATATGAGTGTTCTTAAGAAATACCTAATGAGAAAAATAGCCATCATCATTCCTTGAGAGGAGGACATCAAGGAAGGACAGACTACCATTACTTTCTAATTCCATGGTGAAATTTATGGAACTAGATTGGTTGTTAATAGGGAGGAAAAATAGTTCCAACTCATCCCTCCCATGGGACAAGATGAAACAAGTTCCATCCACAAACCTCTTCCACATCTTAGGTAGAAGACGAGAAGAAGCTAAGGCCTTTGATTCAAAATCTTCCATGAATATATTAGTTACTACAGTGGAGAGGGGGGAACCCATAGCAACACCGCAAGTTTTCTCATAGAATTCTCCATCAAAAGAAAAGAAAGTAGAAGTAAGGAAAATACCAACTAAATTCGTTGTATCAGGATCCGTAATGTGCTTGATAAATTTGATGGCCACGTTGGTAGGGATATTAGTGTAGAGGGATACCACATCGACGCTCACAAACTTGTCATCTAAATCAAGCTTGAAACTCTTTAACACATTGACAAATGATGCAGAGTCTTTGACGAAGGATTCTATATGGCCAATAAGGGGCTTAAGCTTCTAGGCTAAATATTTAGCAAGAAGATAAGTTGGCCCTCCTATCATGTTGACAATGTGTCTCAGATGAGCCCCTTCCTTATGAATCTTTACTAGGCCATAGATTCTAGGGGTAAGAGCATGCACATAAATCTAATTGTCGCATCTGCATTAAGGAGGCCCAAGTTGTTGCTAGGGTTAGTCATTTCCATCATCGTAAATTGAGGGAGGCCCTAAAAATCGAAAAAAGACCCAATAATTTGAATAGAGATGATGGTTAGATTATTAGTAGAAGTTGGGTCTCTATCGTGTCCTCCTAGTTTTTTAGTTTTATTTTTGGGATTTATTTTGATTGTTTATTTATTTATGTAGGTATTGGTGTCCTTTTTATACTATTTGTTGTTGATTTATTCTTCATTAGGGTTTATATTCTTGATCCTTCGTGTTTTCTTAAGTATTTTATCATATTTGTTCTTAACTCCTTTTAGTATTTTTGTTATTTGTTTAATGGGCCTCAACCCTGTATTTTATTGGGTTGATCATGTTTTATTTATTTATTACTTTTCTTTGAAAATATATTTATATATATATATATATATATATATATAATATATATATATTATATATATATTTGATTTATCATATAATTTTTTTTATTTTTTTTTTATTATACCATTTAATTTATTTTTATTTTAGTTTTTTTATTTTTTATTTTTTATTTTCCACTAATTAATTTTATTTTATTAACTTATAGTTATTAACCCTCTTTTTTTTAATAATTTTTGACTACCCCTCCTTGCTTGGAGTTTGACTTCATTTTTTTATTCTTGTTAGTTTTTTTCCCCAGTATAGAATTTTTTAATAATATTTGATTTTAATAAAATAAAAATTTTTATTATTTTCAGATACTAGTTGTTTAAATATAGCCATTACTTATTAATATTGTTTCTAATAAATTAATATCATAATTTAAATATTCTTTTTCAAAAACTAGTGGTTTAATATAGTCGTTACTTAATAGTATTTGTTTTTAATATATTAATAAACTAATATCATAATTTAAATATTATTGTTCAAATATAGTCGTTACTTGAAATTATGGTCTCTACATTACTCTCTATTAAGTCTTTTCCATGGTCTGCCTCTTCATCTCGTCCTAGTGATGAACCACACTTGTTGGTTCGAAACACGTCAGCCAAAAATTTCTCTATGTGATTTCCATCAAAAGACTTTTCTTAATCTTGGAAAATTTTAATGGTTTATATGTTTCTTGTGTTTGGGGCATTTTATTGAGTTCTGAGTTTTGTTTTGGTCAAAGATTATGTTAGTCCCTTGAATTATTTTAGTTCTTACTTCATGCTTAGATTCATAGATCTAGTTTTATAATTATTATTGTCTTCTTTATATATTTTGTGGTTTGAAGAAAGTTGTTTTTATTTCCTTTCACTTTGTGGCATGACTTTAGCATCTTCACTTTTAGAATCTAGTAGACTACTATGCTTATTATATATTTTCTTCGAAAATAATTATTGATATTTGGAAAGGGAAATTAACCATGGGTAGCTAAGCGAAGAGAAAAATGGTTTATGTATTAGGTTCATGCACATTCATTGTAAGAGACCTGTTGACATGAGACCGATGTTCTTTTGTATAGTCTTGTCAATCATTTGTCGGACATGCTTTCATGTCTTTTAGGTACTAAGTTGTTCAGGTTCCCACATGTCCTTAGGACCATTAAGGGATGATATAACATGAGTCAGTCCAACTCATGCCCCGAATCTACTTTTTACCTATTGATGTAAGTGTTTTGTTACCACTTCTTATCACCAAAAAAAATCTACCACAACATAACCCAACTTGAAGACAACACTTCTCATCTTCCTTTTTCCTAAATTCTCTATGGATCATCCTACTATACTTTCCTGAGACCGACGTCCCTTCTTGGTAAGTCTCTCCACCATACCACTAATCACACAATAGACACACACTAGTAACTAACACATTCTATAAATCTCTCTAGTCTCAGTTATTGGTGTCTGTGTCACTCTCAACCAATATAGTCTTACAGGTTTATTTTTTGTCATATCTTTATTTTTTGATATTTTGTGTCTTTAACTTTAGCACCATCTTGTATTTCAACATTTGTAGGTAGTGAGAAATGGTTAGTTTGACACAACACTAGCAGCCCAAGTGTCAGCCTAATTATTGATTACAAGAATGTGGCATTCAATATCGCAAAATTAGTGAATTTTCTTCGTTGTATGAACATTGATTAAACTGGCATTGAATTGTTGCATATCTAGTAACGTTCATATTTAGTATTTAGTGTCTTACATGATCATGTTATAGTTTTGAAAAGTTCAATTTTTTCCAGGGATATATTTCTTTTGGTCTATGAAAAGGATTATAATAGGGGTAAGTGGTTAGGTGTTAGGATTAAAAAGAGTGTGATTTTATATTGGTACTGGAAATGAAGTTGGATTTGATCTTTGACTGAAAATGAAGTCGAAGTTGATGAAATTGGGACCTATTTCTTTTCACATAGATAGTTTCCTAGTATTAAATGATAAATAACTAATTTAAGAAGTCTAACGCTAAGCAACAATGGGCTTATTCAAGTACATTAAATTGCGTTGTTCTCTAGCTCTGATATCTTAGAAATTTTTAGTGGTTTGTTTGGTGCTTGTTTAGAGGATTTTCTCGAGTTTGAAATTTCTGGTTTGTTTTAGTCAAAGATTTTTTTAGTCCCTTGAATGCTTATAGTTCTCATTTCATGCATAGATCGATAGATCTAATTTTATTTTTTTATTTATATATTTGGTGGTTTGAGGAAAGATATTTTATTTCCTTTCACTTTGTGGCATGATTTTAGCATCTTCCCCTTTTAGAATATAGTAAAATATTATTCTTATTTTATATTTTCTTGGAAAAGAATTATTGATATTTGGAAAGAGAAATAAGCCCTGGGTAGCTCAACGAGAAGAAAAATGGTCTATGTACTAGATTCTTGTGCATCCATCATAGGATACCTATTGGAATGAGACCGACATTCCTTTACTGCAATTACACTTTTCATGCCAAGGTGGAGCTCAGTTCGCTGACTTGGGAAGAATAGTGGCAGTTGATCATAATGCTAAGGAGATTAGAATGATGGTTTCAGAAGCAAGATTGTGAAAATTGTTTGAACTAGTTCTTATTTTGATCATATTGATTACCAAATTTGTATCTTGTTGATTTTTTACATTTTTAATGACCTTGTGCAGAGTTGGTTTGAAGAGCCTGATGTTAAAGCAAGAAGACTCTCTACAAACCACAAGGACTACATTAGCTCTGATGACCAATGCTTGGAGGGCACTCGATGTTCTTGGCATTGCAAAGTCTCTTCGCTTGAAGTATTAGAAGATACAGTGGTGTGTCCATAACACCACTTAATTTGATCATCTTTACTCTTCAATACTTTTTCCATGTGTATGAGCAATCACATGATAGTAGGAAGGTTCAAGAAAATATTCCCGTAGTGGTGGAGGATTACAAGGAAAGAAACTTCTAGAATAGAGATTAAGTTGGTTGGTGACTCCGACTAGGTCGAATGCCAAGCACTAGCTAAATCCACTATTAATTCCCCTTTATGTTCACATTCATTGGTAGCTAAAAATCTTGAGCACTACCCTTGTGCCCTTAAAAAGAATCATCCACCACCAGATGGGAGTTTTTATGCACGGTTTGGTTTATTTTTTTTCTACAAATTTTATAATCTATCTTTTGTTGCCACCTATCATGAGATATTAGATAAAGGTGAGATGTTTTGTTCAAAAACATGGAAATATTCTCATAAAAGTGTAGTTCCACATCCATTTGTAGAAGAGTATGGTTTTCATACTGCATATGTAGTATCACTCCTTACAAATGAGTTACAAATTGCACTTAAAAGTTGAGCAAATAACTGTTGGATTTGGGAGCATAAGGTGGACATTGGGTGTGGCTCTACTAGAAGCTACATAATATTTTTCAACCAATGACAGTTTGAGAAGCCAACACTGCCTATTCCTGACATAAAATATATTGGGAATCTTCTATTATTTTAATGAAAATGTAAAACATAGTTGAAGGTTTCCTAGGTTGTGATGTCAAAAATGTGGGGCTCACTGTGCCTACCTATTTTAACATTTCCCAGAGGAAGGCTACCAAAGATGTGACAAACATTTTTGGTCTTAGTGTAATGAAAATTATTAACAAACCCACCACTACAATAATAGCCTATGGATTTCACACAGATGTTTATTCTTCCAATAAAATAAGACAATCCTGGTTTATAACTTAGGTGGAGGCACCTTCAACATCTCCATGGAAAATTTCAGGTGAAGGAAAACAGATTGTTTAGTCATTGAGTTCGACACTTAGAAAGAAAAATAAAGAAACAGTTGAGCACGAGTGCCATAACTCTTCGGAGAATTCATTCAGAATGTGAGAAGGAAAACATAATCCTATCATTCGTAGTGGAGACTGATGGATATTGATTGTCTCTACAAAGGATTAGATTTTAACATGAATATCACAAGATCCAAATTTGAAGAGATAAACACTAATTTGTTTGGAAATTCCATGCAAATAGTGAAGAAATGTTTGGAAGGCACCAAGACAAACATAGACAAAGTTGCATTGGAACAGGGGGGTATTCTTTTGTTATCTTATTTGGGCTACCTTATGTGATTGTTTTCCATAATTTTTTCATGTTGTGATAGGAACTATGATGGAAGTGTCCTTACTCCAAAATTTGATCCAAAAGAACTATCTGGAAACTCTTTACTGAGATCTAGTTCAATGCTTAATTTGGCATTGGTGAATACTTTAGTTTTCTTGTTCTTGTTGCTTGAGTTAATATATTTTCCAAAGGGATTCCTAGTTATTTCACAAACTTCTTCTTTTCAAAGATGGAGTGGAATATTTGGAAGCCTCACCCACACTGATGTAGTGGTGACAGGAATTTTCTAGAATGGATTATGGAGACCATGGCTTCAAGAAGAATCCTGCTCTTTCCCAAAACCAAGATCTGCCAATTAAGAATCTAACTCTCTCCATTGAAGTTTTGAGATAAAACAAAAAGAAAACATCTGGCACATAAATTAATGTAATAATTCTAGCTTAGTTTTTGAATTTTTTTTATTACAATTTCTCCATTTGGCCAGATTTTGTTGAAATTGTAGATGTATATGCATTCTATATAATGATGGAGCTTGTTTTTAACTTTGTTCTAAGGTGATTATAAGGATTGTTATTTTCCAATTTATCTATACTATATAGTGAGGCTAATCTGTTATAGAGGGTGTTTTTTTGCTCTGATGTCCAGTACATGTGTTCCTTCTTTGACTGCTTATATTCGCGTTGTTGTTTTCTAGGCAATGCTTGAGCCTTAAGGTTTGTTGGACAAAATTTTAAGGGTGGAGTGTCATTGTTGTTGGGACCTGGCCTTTGACTAAACAGAGGGTATTAGGTGATGTCCTAAAGACTTTGAGGTGAGAATATTCCTTTGGTTTATGTCCCTTTAGTGTATTCTAACTTCTATATTAGTTATACCATGAATGTTATTAGGGGATAAATTATTAATTTATTTTTAGGTGCAAAATATAATTCCATCCATGAAATCATTTTAATTCATTTTTTCTATGCTCACTACTTTATTGCTTCTTGTATGTGTTGAATCTTGCATAAGAATGTAAACATTTATGCAAATCATGATATACCAATTTGAATGTCATTTGTCTGCTTATTGCATTATTATTGTTCATGCAACATTAAGTAGAACAGATATTGATCATGTAAAATTAGTTTCACATTCCTCTATTTTCTCTTTTTATGGCATATATTTTAGCACTAACTTCCATTAGGATTGGAACATAGTGAGTGCAAGGAAGACTTGGGGAAAACTGAATGAAATTTTGAAGGGCCTAGTTCTGTGATAGCCTTTTCTTCTATATATATATGTATATGTATATGTATATGTATATGTATATGTATATGTATATGTATATGTATATGTGTGTATATATATGTGTGTGTGTGTGTGTGTGTGTGTGTGTGTGTGTATTCAATTCAATTCAATTTTTAGCAAAGTTGTGGGACAACTTGATACCTGGAAGCTGCCAAAATACATATCATTCTAGAATAAATTCACCTGAATTCTTTCTACAACAATTAGACAAAGAATTAAGACGAATGGGGAATTGATTTTTGGGTTTCGGTGAAGAACAAGAGTTGCACATACATGAGTTGAATGCCCTTACTTAAATGTTGAGGTTGTTTACGTCACAACTAAATTTACATTCCCATATATTTACTAGATTGAAGTCCATAATTGCTACTGCTGGGGTCCTCTATGAAGGACTTGGATTGGAGAATTCTGACTTTTTAGAGCGAGTTAAGAAGTAAATTTTTTATGACAATCCAAATATATGATGTCTTTTGAAACGTGCTCATGAATTACCTAAACATTTTTTCCTTGAACCCATACCTCTCACTAAAGAACTTAAATAAATTAAAGCATTTTTTCTTGTTCGAGTGTTATGGAACCAGCTCAAGAAAAGATAGAAAAGATAGATCAACGCCTTAGAATTCAGCCTCTTCGAGGGGGCAAC
>APFE031003643.1:0-13106 GCA_000404065.3 Pinus taeda | reverse complement strand
TTGTTATGACTATGACCAGGTATATGATGAAATTGATTATCTACGGAAACAAGACGAATCTGTTAGGGATTTTAATATGCGATTTCATCTTAATTGTCTAAAGTACGATCTTGAAAGTGAACTCATAGATGAAGAATCTTTAGATTATGCTGAACACTCCCTGCCTCCTATATCTGATCAAACAGAAATTAGTTCGAGTTTTGTCTCATTTCTTTCTAATATGAACGAGAATTCCAATTTGAATATACAAATCGCTCATAATGAAGAAATCCCCCAAAGCCTAGGAGTCATCCATACTCTAATACAAGAAGACAAAAGTGAGAATGCTGGAGGGAAGCCTGCCTTGGAACCAGGAGATGACTTTGATGATACAAGGTCAGATAATATCGTTGCAAGTCAACAAATGCAGATGCCAAGGTTAGAACAACAAACTATTTCTCTTTCAAAAAGTATCAGTACACAAAGGTATGATCTAAAGCCCGATGTCTATGTTGAATCTGATGAACGAAAATTTTTTCATGACGATATTTTTAAATGCGTTGTTTCAGAATCACACTTTTCTCTTTATCCTGATGTTTTTAATGATAACTTTTCCCCTCTCAATATTAAAGATATCTCAAAAAGCACAGAGGATTATTCAAATGAGTCATCATTAGGTTTTCAAGATAAAGAGATAGCTATAGAACATCCTTTGATTATTTTCAAACAAGAATCACTTGACTTTCCTTGTCTGAAATATATGACGAAAAAGAAGAATCTAGGGAAACCTGTAAAATGAATTATGATGGTTACTTTGACAACGATGATGTTATTGATTTATCTCAAGTAACCCATCAAAACTCAGATAATGAGGGATATTCTAATTCAGAAATCATACCATTCAATCCTCATTTCAAAGCGAAAGATCATTCGCCTCATTTTACTATCCAAGACAATATCCCGATCTATGATTCATATCATGAAGAGCCCCCCATGCCTGTTCAGAATCATAA
This sequence comes from Pinus taeda, assembly GCA_000404065.3. Taxonomy (NCBI): domain Eukaryota; kingdom Viridiplantae; phylum Streptophyta; class Pinopsida; order Pinales; family Pinaceae; genus Pinus; species Pinus taeda. Next base: position 12,114 of record APFE031003643.1, on the reverse strand, counting down.
CTTGTCTTCTGATTCATAAGACCTGGCCAGTTCTTGTGAACAAAAAAAGATTACAAGCCAATCCCAGTTGTGCTGTAACTTTATTTGTATAGATAATCATTTTTTTCTTTCTCACTTGCACTCATTTTGTACAAAATCGGATTGTGTTTTAAATTTTCAGACTTTTGATAGATTACTATGGTATGTTGAACACCTTATCAAAAAACATTCAAAAGATGAGCTACCATTTTGGAAAGCTAAACTGTGTCAAGGAAGTCCAGAACTTCCTCTATTATAAGATCATCAATCCATAACAAAAATTCATCCTCATTTTTATGATCCAATAGATATCCAGTTGGAAAGAAGTTTTCATGAGAAAGAAATTTCGGACAGAATTCCAACTGAAGTTATACATTCTTATTCCACATCCAACATTAACAGTCCAAGAAAAGTTCCGTTCTTAACACTAATGATGGAAAGTTACATACGTGTAGGAATAAGAATGAGAAGATGGCTCCACTGGAAATATCATTTCACCTAGTCAAATTTTTATATATAGTTAGGATAGGAGTAGGAGTAGTCTAGTTAGGTTATTAGGTTTACTTTTAATTGTTGGTAGACAAAATAAGAGAAGAGATTATCCCTATTCTCTACATAACCTTAGGGAATGTCTACCTCTCACTTCGTTAAATATATTTCTCCATAATAAAGTTTGCTTTGGTTAACAACATTTGACGTTTACAAAAGACACCTTTTTCTCTATCAAGATTTTGAACTTCCACTTCTATGAATGGCAAATCTTTTTGGAAACTTGATCTTTATTATCAATAGAACTTTAATCCAGATATGATACTAGTTTCAACTCCAAAAAATTTGAAGAAAGCAATCTTGGTGAAGGAATTGTCTTACGTCAGTACAATGAAAGGCATCAATAACAAAATAAGGGGTCCCTGTAGAAACAACTATTTCCAAAGAAGCTCTATTATTGTCGTCCATAAATTTCTTAAGGAAAGAAAATTGATTTCCTCCCTGCTAAAGGAAATCGCAGCATTCAGGGAAACAATCCAAGAAAACACTATATCTCAAAGAATAAGAGGTCTCATCACGAGCCGGCTTATCATGATCACAGATATTATAACTTGCTGACTTTGCCAAATACTGTCCACCAAAACAGCGCAACGACTCAAGATTGTTGCAATCAAAAGACAAGGGGTCTCATCACGAGCCAGCTTGTTCAGCAAAAGTGTAAATCAAGTGAATGACTGTGTCATAATTTGGCCACCAAACCAAGACATTGTTCTTTAGAGAATAAAAAGGAAAAAGTGTAAAAATGGGTTTTTCTCTGAAAGGTTGTAAATAGCCTTAAGCAGGATAAAGGATCATTGCTGGGTAACAGGTAACCTTGTCGAGGCTATGGACACCTGCTGGCAGCAGAGGCTCTACCTACGACAAATGAGCATATTTTAAAAAGCCAGCACATAGAGAAGACCTTATTTTATCTTTAAAAGACCAAGTAATGGTTGATGTAAATACAAGGACTAAGCCTGAGGAGGCAAACGATTAGAGTAGAAAAAGGTTGAAACAAAATATCATTGATAGGATAAGGCATAATGTACTCTATCTGTCCATAACAAAATTTAGGCTTATGAAAATTTTTCTGCTTCGGAAGTTAAAATTCAATAGAAAAGCAGAGATAACTGGTTCTTCCCAGTGAATTGCCATTGTTGTGGCCACCAACAACCCCCCTCTTTGTTTGATATTAGCAATAACACCAAGCAAATGGGGACCCTTAATAAAAAATCCAAACAAAAATTTTATGAAAAATTTTGTATTTGACTCCTTAAAACTTTATCGCATCGCGAAAAGAGAATGAAACGTTTTCTTATGAGCATAATAAACTGCGAAGAAGCGACGCGAAATTCATCGCATTGCATTCATCATGAAGCGCTCTTAAATGAAAAAACTTAAGAAATCTCTGACGGCCGATATGCGACGTCGCATATCGCAACATCGCGTAAGTAGCACACAATGACTGAATGACTAAATGTGATCTGTGATACTGCGACCTGCGATCTGCGATGCTGCGATTTGCAATCTGCGATGCTGAGTCGCAGAAATCACCCATCGCGAATTTTCCTCGGCGCAGTATTCAAGGAAAGTTGTTCGTTAACCAAAATTGGGCGCACGCCTTAAAAGAAATTAATGACTGTACGCCAAAGTATTCAGGAAGGACAGTCTTGTGTTTTTCGAAGAGTCAGTTTGCTATGGGTGTCATGATTATGCATTCATAAGAGCTTAAAGCTTTCGTGTCAATCTTTATTATCATTACTCTTTTCCTTTGCATAAACTGTAAGGCAGGAAATAACATGAAGCAATGTGCAAGAAACATCTAAGGAAAAGGGGAAAGCACCAATGCTCGGAGAACAGAGAAGAGATCCCTCTGAAAACAGATGACGCATGTGATAGGACCACAGATTCTAGAGTATCACTCAACAGATGCTGATGTCAATAGGCCATCTAAAGCTCAGAGTCAAAGGCGCACAAAAGCAACATGTTTACAAAAAAACCTTGAAGCTTACACACCAGAAAAGCCCAGAACACAGAACGGAGGCAGTTTTCGATGCAAAAAATTATTCAAAGAGTAAAAGTCCCTAACTTGTTCAGTCATTCGCAAGGCCGGAAACCGAAATAGCAAAAGCAGAATCAGTTTGAGAGAAATTTGAGTCATTACCAAGTATACACGCAGTGAATACACCCAGCCAGAGGAAGATTCTCGAAAATATCTTCTAGTTTACCAAAAAGTGGTGCCAGCGCTTGTTATTTCTATTTTCATAGCTCGAACGAAAGAGGAAGGCGACCAACCGACTCTTCCCAGGTGAATATTGCATGCTTGCAGCACTAAGGAGCAAATACAGAAATAGTTTAGAATTAGATTCAATTTTTAGAAATAGTTTTGCTTTATCAGAAGGGCGATCATTTAAAAACTGTATCCTAAATTTATGTAATTAAGTTAATTAGTTAGCAGTATTTAAACCCTTCTCAGGCATTTAGAGAAGGGTCCAGAAATTTGTCAAAAAACTTGTCCTCAGAACATGCACTTTTGCACCCTCGGAGGGGGTTTTTGATGAATGGATGGATCAAGGTTTATTAATGTTTGCATTTGATATCTGCTACTGATGTTGCACTTCTGTACTCTTAGTAGATGTTAGAGAAAGGAGAGATAAATCATTGTTGCTTCAAGCTTATGAGTGGAACCAGTCATAAATGGTACTTTTATCTCTTGACCATTTCTGCTTATATTCTTGAAGTGATTTACAGTTCTCAGTCATTTATATGTTATTGCATGAATGTATGGGTTACCATTTGGCACTTCTGTACGGTGGAGTCATTTGTTTGTGTCTGACATATGAATAGCTTACTATGTGATATGTTGTTCACAACTGTTTTGCCTAACTTCTTATGCAAAGTGGTTTATCTTAATTGATTTCTATTCTTATGATAACTGAATGATCTTTATTACCAGTTATTTTTTGAAATCTCTTTAGATCGCATAATAGAAGATATACATCCCGGGTTAGCGTAGATTAGATGTGTTGTTTCTCATTAGATTACAATAGCATAAAATTAGTTTAAGAATCTGAATTAGATTAGCTTTAAAGTACTCTTAGATCAACATTATTCAACTCTACACACACACACACCCCCCAGATCAGGAAACGGGTCCCATTATCCCTAGTCGAGATAATCTTTTGAGCTGAAAGTTGAAAGTAAGGTTATGCTGCCGGATTGATGAGAGAGGAAGTGTTTTTGCGAGACATGTCGGACTGACTGCCCACCCAGCTAGAAGAGTTTTACAGTGTCAAGCCTTAAGTGGTTGTAATCTCTTCTTTCATTACTTTAATGCAAAGTGACTATCATTATGGTTTCATTTATGTGTTACATCGGTGATATGTGAATTGTATCTTGCTTGACTGGTACATAGCTGTATGGTTTTTGGATGTTATGCTTGTTGTGGTTTATTCTTCACTTGTGCAGGTATCTATAAGCGAATAGCGACCGGCCGGAGATAGAGGATAGGAGCTACACTTTCCCCCACAACAAACAAGCGTTGGATCCCAGGTTGGTCTCCTAGATCGACTGTTAAATTATATAGCTAGAAACTTGCATGCAGCGTGATTGATTGTTGCTAGACCCCTTCGGGGCTAGTGGGATCCACCTCTGTCCGCAGAGGGGATTTACCTCCGCAACACTCTCTGTTATCACTTAAGACTACAAGTTCACCTATGTCCAAAGATCCATATAAAATTTTTTGGTTCAAGTCAATAGGTTTTTAGGTGTGTTACTTTGAAATCAGTTTTTCCAAAGGTATTGATGTAGGTCCTTGTAAAAAACCGTTAGATTCCATCTCTCATAGCATATCTAGTCTTGATTACATCATTCTGACTTTGCACAGTTTCGTAGAGTAATATGATTGGCCAGTTTAGCTGCGCAATCATTTTCCACCTTTCCGCAGCATATCATTGAGCAGCCATTTCGTAGTGCGGTATGTCATTTCATGATTGCCTGTGCTACGAAATCGGGGATTCGGGTATTTTCTGCAGCATATTTCCTTGAAATGTCAAATCTTGGGAGGTGAGTCATCAAAAACCGTTCATATGTGTCAGTCGACGTCCCCTCCAGATCATGATAGGATTCATCCCGCCATTAGAGATAGGATCACACACATGTCAATTACTTCAATCAATCTTATGAGGTATGGTTGTGCAATTATGTTTATTCATGACTGCATTAACGTGCCTATTCTATGGTGAATGTTTGAAAAAACACAAGGAAGCCGCCCGAATTCTCATTCAAAAAGAGACTACTGCAAGCGAGCCTGCATTTCGAAGCTAAAGCTGGTGAGTAAATTGGAGCTGCTAATTAAGTTTTCTGTGCAAGAATTTTCCGAGCAAGATGGAGAAACGAGAGCATAGATCCGGGAGATGTCTCAGAACTGAACCAGAGGGACTTGATCTCATGCTTAAAGATGAAGGTGTTGCTCGAGCTTTCAAACAGGCGGGTTGCTGGAGGTTCTGTGAAAAAACTGAAGGGCGGACACACAGAGGTAACCAAAGCTTTTGCTCTAAACTTTAGTGGCTTGAATTCTAAAGTTGCATTATTAGAATTCCCTGTATCTCCGCAAGCTATCTCTGCTGTCACCGAGATCCCAAGGAGTGGTCAGGAGTGGTTTAAAAACTACAAGTTTGATACAACTCCATGTAAGGAGTTTCTAAAAGATCAATATGTTAACGAGGACCTTTCTAAGGCAATACCCAGGCATTATATTAAAGAGCATTATGCTCTGCTCCTCACAGCCATTCAGAAGTACCTCACATGCGAGGGAAGGTACACTAAAGTCTACTCCTACCATTTCAAGCTTTTATTACATTTCACAGGGAAGGTGTCCATAGATATTCCTTTCTATTTGTTTAGGAGTCTAGGCAAAATGTGCGACAAAGTTCAGTTTAAAAGGGATAATTATGAGACATCTCTCTTCCATCATGGTTTAATCAAGCTACTGGTGTTAGATAGCCTGCATAAAATCGGGAGGGATTGGGACTCTTTCATTTTCATGTCGGGTTTCCAAAGCAAAACCGGTCTAACCCCATTACCAGATAGAGAAAAAGAAGGAAAGACTCAAGAGTCTACAATGGTTGAAGAACCTACACTGGCAACAATGGTTGAAGAGCCTACATTGGCTGAGCCTAAGAAGCAGGCTAAAGACCGAAAGAAACCAAAGTATAAATCAAAGCAATCAGGGAAACCCGTAGTCATTAAAGAGACACCAAAACCATCCAAGGAGAAGATGAAATATCAGAAAATTGCATCCAAGCCAAGTGAAGCTGCACCAGAAACCAGGATCAGAACAAGGAGCCAGTTGAGCAAAGAAAAAGGAAAGTCAATTGCAGTAGAAGACAGCCCCATGTCAAAGGCTAGTCTCAAGGATTTGCTAGAAGCAATTGACTTTGAACAAACCACATCAGTACAGGTGGAGCCCATGCCAATAGACCTAACACAGTCATCTCCTGATAGCTCTAAGAAATCAAAAGCCTCCAAAAGGCTAAGATTCGAGGAGGCTGGGAAAGAATTCATGGTCAAGCCTCGAAGGCCAATCACTAGAGGTCAAGCACAAGCAGCAGAACAAATCCCAAAGGGTAAGGAGACTGCCAAGGTAACAACAAAGTAAACCAAACCGTTGCCTAAGATAGAGAAACCAGAAAGGGCAGAAAAGGCAGAAAAAATAGAGAAGGCAAAGGAGGCAGAAAAGGCAATGAAGGCAGAGAAAGTACAGGAAACTAAAAGAATAATCTATACCAGAGAGCAGGCCAAACAAAAAGGAAAGCAGATAGCCCAGGCCAAAGAAACGAAGGAGAGCAGAAAGAAAGAGGTAAAGGAAAAGGCTCCTTTGGTTAAGAAAGATAAAACCTCATCCACCAAGGAGAAATGGGAAGCAGCTGACAATGAGATGGCTGATCTAGAAAAGACAGTATCAGAGATTGCAGCCATGGAGAGTGAACTTGCAAAGCTGAAGGCTCAGCTAGGCAAGTTAGCTGCTAAATGAATTAAATTTCAATGTTGCACCAAGTTTTTTCATTTTTCTTAAGTTAATTAATGTTTTTGAGGCATGTATTGAAGAAAGAAAAATAAGCAATTTTGGAATTAAAGATGAAGCTGTAACAGTCTAAAATAATTGAAGAAATTCGTTAAAGACTTCGATTGTTTTTAAGGGAAAATTCGAAAACAATGCTAAGGTCATCAAATTTTGTGGAAAAAGGCTTCGAGGATGGAAAGGAAATCACCATGGTTGCTTAAGCCTTCAAAGGTTGACAAATGTAAATCTTATTGCATAAAGGTAAAATCTTTTGTCTTTACCAAGTTTTCATAAAGTACCTTTATGACCGCAGAATTAGGGTTTCTGGTAGGATTACCAGAATTTTGGAGTTCAACACCTGGCAGTATTCGTGAAGCATCCAGATTATCCAGGCATATGGTGTTATGGTATGGTCATTAAGGTCATTATACAGCTTCAAGCATTTTGGTTGGAAAATGAACATGGACTAAAACAGGGACCGGGAAAACAGAGGATATTTCTTCATCAAAGGCTGAGTCAGCAACACACTCAGAATCCAAGGCAGCCAAATACAGCGAATGCTCCTCAAGATATATTCCAGCTCCTACAGGAAAAGCACAGCTGTCAGAGATCAGGAGGGAATCATGCAAACGAGGAGATGGTAGCAGAATTTGATTAGAACTAGGACTCTTTTGTATTAAAAGCACAATACCCCTGTATTTAGTAAATTAGTTTCAATATGGATAAGGTAGTTAATTATAGGTTTTCGAGCTCCCCTCATGCTGGAGGAGGAGACTCAAGATAATTGAGTTTTATTTTCTATAAATAGGAGAAACTCTGATGTATCAAGGGTTGGAGATTTTTATGAAAAAGACAGAGTTCTCATATTGGTGTATGTAAAGTTTCTTTTCACAGTAATAGAAAGCATATTGTTGTTTCTTCCCAAGATTCATCGTGTGTCCCAAATGTTCAAGATGTGTGTGGTTTTGGTTCTATGTATCTTATTTTACAGTTCACTAGACATGCAATCACTCTGAATTTATCATTGATGCTCAGACTTCCTGTGTATGTCTTGTTGAGTTGCAGTCCGTCTTAGTTGATGTTTTGAACAGTGAGACATTATATGCCTTGGTTTCTATGATTCAGTAATTGCTTGTTTATTGTAGAAATGTACAACTCCATAAGCCCAATGGAAGAAGCCTTGATTTTGTTGTTCCAACCAGTTTAAAATTCATTCACTGTTATAAAGAGTTAGCCATCTTTTTGCTCTTAAATGCATATCAAAACCTGTGAGAGAGCCCTCTCTGACTAGGGAGGCTAATCCTTAGTCTAAAGTCTGGTTTGAAATAGTTGCATGAGATCTCACTAAGTAGCAGCCCTTAGTACATGGTTTTGTGACAACACTCTCATTGTCTACTTGCAATTGAATTTTGACTTATCTTGAGTGTTCTTGAAGTTTCATTAGCCATTTAGGGTTCTCGGTCTTCTAGGTCAACCTTAGTACACTCGTTGGTTTTCCAATCGAAGATCAGAGATTGATTGCCTGCATTTAAAAGTCTTTGTGTGTTCAGAGGTGCTTGCATATTACTTTCGAATTCTTGTGACTTAAGTTGTTTTCATTAGAGGATATAGTGAAAGTTGCTTAAGCTTCATTTGACAAACGATAGATTACAATTCATTTGTCTCATTGGGATCAAAAGAAAGCATTGCTTCGAAGTTGTTTATGTTTCAAAATGAAAGTGAAAGTGCAATTATTTTCCGAGTTTTCTGAACATTTTAAGTTGCATTCGAATCATTGATGTGAAAGTGATTTTCATACTTCTTGGTTTGCTTGCATTCTCTTTCCCTTTGCACTAGATTACGTTTTTTGCATTTTGAAAAAAGAGAAAAAAAAATCATCATTATATCTTAGAGATTTTGCTTTAAGATTTGGTTTGGCATTGCATTTGCTTATCATGTGAAAGATTAGATTTCATATTTTGCATTTAGCATTTGAAGATGGTCATAGATGCATATTGCATTTGGTTTGATGCATGATTCGAGTGATTTTCTTCCCTACATAGCTAGCCTTCATCGAATTGAAATATTTCATTTCATCGTCAAGTTTGCATTTTAGGAAGAAAAAACATCGTTAAGGCCTTGAAATTGAGACATAATTACAAGATCAACTTTAAAATCTATCAATTAACCTAAGGAGAATTTGAAACATTAACGATCATATCTAGTGGTCTAGGTTAGAGACGTGTTCCAGCGTCTTTAAAAATTAGCAGTTTTCGATATCTTTGGCATTAGACAGCGCTAGCACGAACTTGTGCTTCTTGTACCATCACGTATATAAAGGGAGACACCTCTAGGTTGCAATCCTTTATCCATAGAAAGTCGAGTTTTTTTCCCTGAAAACGTGATACACCAAACATAGCATTCGAGGAGATTGCCTACACGTACGCCAAGTCCTTGGTCAATTTATTGGCTGAGGTGTATATTGCAATTCACGGTTACTTGGTACTCCTTTTACCTAGATTCACCTGACTAGTCATTTGATCTTTTCTAACTCTTTAAATTTGAAAATATCATCGAGCAACTTGTCCTTTCACGCTCGCAAAAACCATTGAAAGTGACTAGAGTCACCTTTCCACCCTTTTTTCGACTCTTAAAAGATGAAAAGGCAATGTTTTTGTTTCTAAAATATAACTGCCCACGTAACATGTCATCCCAAGAAGTTGCTTCTTAGACCAAATTGAATAATTCCCTGTTAATTTCAAGACTGTTAAAGCCTTAATCAAATTTTTTCCTTTCCTTTTTTATTGTTGAGGAGAAGCCATTGTGGCTGAACCATTGAGTCCATCTCATAGTTCCCCTTAGTTATCTGATACTAAAGGGTCCTCCCAAGGAGTTCATCCAGAAATTCCTCAGTCGCTTGAGGATCAAGGTGTTGAACTTGGAATTGTTTTGAGCATCCAACCTTTTTCTTCTCACCCACCTCTATCAGATTCCTGTTCACCACAAGAATCTAATCCAGATTCCTTTGATAATCCCATCCACACACCCGAGAGTCTGTAGACTTTAGAAACTTCGTGAAGACTGGTTTTTTATCCACCGAACCCATTGATTGATCCTATTGTGAATGTCCATACAGTCTGTACGATTGGCCTTGTATTCCTTTGGAGTTATCTCCTCGAACATCTCCAGTTCCTTATTGCCAATTGTTTCCACCTATGGAGTCAGAAGGCGAGATTCCAGTCTCCTCTTGGGGTCATTCGGAAGTTTTCGCTACCCACACTCCTCACATAGATGATGAGAAAGGATACGAGTTCCCTCCATAAGGCTTCCCTTTTATGGGAAGAGTCCCATCTCTATCTTATCCTGAGTTTAGTGAGCCCATATTTCCGCATGGTTATACTTCTCTAGCTCAGTTGGTTTCGGGCACTCCTAGTGCCTCGTCATTGTATCAGAATCCCATCTGGTCTTCAGGCACTATGCCTAAATTAGGTCCATTCATTCAGAACACAACCTCTTGACTGATTGTGCAAACTATAGTCAAATCAGTTCTAGTTCAACCTACCATTCCATCTCAACTAGTCTCATCGTTTCGATCGACTCTTCCGGTTCAACCGATAGTCTCAGGTCAAGTCTCGGTAAGTTCTTCTATCCCTCTACCAAGTGGATAGACTGTGCCACTGCCCAGGGGTCCAGATCTAAATTTTTCCATGATTTCTGGCAAAACTAGTGTGAGTGGATTACAAACTCACATGGTTGGAATGAATCAATCCTTTTATGACGCTGTTCCTAACCCTGTTGGTCCATCTCAGTCAGGTAGCGTCCAATACCAGCAACCATATATTGCTCAAGTCCCATTCCAACTGGCTTATGTCCCATATGGTTTGCAATCTATGGTAAATCTACCTTACATTCCTCAAGCTCGGCATTATGTTTAGCCTAGACAATCCACTATGCTTGGTGGATATGGCCAGATCCAATTCAGGAACTATCAATACACTCATAGTATCACCCCAAGAATTGTCCAGATACCCTTGCAGCAAGAAGGACAACCTTCATAGCAAAAGGGAAACCTTTGCATCAGCAAGGGAAAGCTTTGCAGTAGCAAGGGCAAGCATTGTAGCAGCAAGGGCAACTGCTACAACTGCAAGGGAAACCTTTGCAATAGTCGCAACAAAATTAGCAGCCACAAACGTAGTTTGTTCAGCAGTCATCCCAACCTTTTCCCTCACTAGGCCAACCTCTATAGCTGGACGGCCAACCTTTACAGCAGCAAAGAGATCCTTTGCAGCAACAAGGCCAGCCTAGGAAACAACAAGCCTTATATGCGTATCAACAAGGTCAGCCTTTGCAAGGTCAAGTTCAACCCCTGCATCAGCAAGTTCAAAATCCTTACATCCAGGGTCAGCAAGTTCAACAACCTTATAATCCGTATGTCGCGTACAATGCTCATCAGTAGCCTATAGGAGGGCAGTATCAAACCTACGTACTACATAATCCTCCTTATGGGCAAGGTAACCCTTAGTGGGGACAAAATCATATTCCATATGGAAAAAAAACGCCACTATGGGGGCAAAATCCTTACCATCAAGGATGGACTCCATAGTTTGGGTCTCCTCAAAGGCCCTATATGCCATTTAACATGCAATTGCCTTTCTTGGCTATGTTGGAGCTGCCTAATGTTTCCAGGCTCATGAATGACCTCATTCTTCATTCGTCATACTGGCCTCCAGTTTTGTCGAAGATTTTGAGCGATTACCGAAATTTGAGGGAAAAGAGAAGGAGGATCCACAAGCCCGTGTGATGACATATCACCTCTGGTGCTCCTCCAATTCGTACGTTGATGATTCTATTTGTCTTTGACTCTTTCAAAGAACTCTCATAGGTGTTGTCACCAAGTGGTACATTGAATTCCCTCAAGGTACCTATGGTGACTTCAAATCTCTTGCTATGGCTTTTCTTACTCATTTCCAACTGCGAGTTCACTATGAACCTGGAACCCATATGCTTACATCACTAAAGCAAGACACCGCGACCCACATCTCTGATTATGTCCATGAATGGAGACATCGGTGTTGCCTCATCAAGTTTGAGATTGTTGATGAGTTGTTGACATAATGGTTCAAAAAATCATTTGTCGGCAAAATTGCTAAGGCAATAGCCATGGGTGGATGTGTTACCGAAGAGAAAGCTGTTGCCTGTGCTTAGTATTTAGACCTAGTCTATTCGCAATCTGGCACATTGTATGAGATGTTACCTGATGCTCTGATACCATCATCGAATCTGATAGCATCGAAGTCTCTGAATACACCACCTGTTTATGGTGTCATTGGTTCCATGTCTCAGACTCCTTTGAAAGCTAAAATCAATCTCCAACACTGGTTCTAATAATCCCTCGAAGAATTCATCCAGTCTTGGTAAAACCTCTGAGGTTCATGTTGTCCAGTCTACCACAACAGATAAATCTTCTAAAGGTAAAAATAAAGGCAAAGGTAAGGCCAAAGTCGATGCCCCAAAACAAGACCCTC
>APFE031003642.1:1207-31563 GCA_000404065.3 Pinus taeda | reverse complement strand
TATTAATATGTAACAACTATATTAAATGGCTAGTTTTTGAAAAATAATATTTAAATTAATTTATTAAAACCAAATATTACTTGTTTTTGGAAAATAATATTTAAACTGTGATATTAGTTTATTAATTTTTTAAAACAAATATTAATAAGTAACCGCTATATTAAAAAGCTAGTTTTTAAAATCAATAAATAAATAAATAATCAAAGTCAAACTTTAAAGGAGGGGAGTCAAAAATTATAAAAACGAGTGAAGACCCTAATTGAGGCAAGAACATTTAAAGAAATAAATAAAATAAAACGAAAATATACACAAGTGAAAATAAATATATATAAATAAAAATAAAAAAAAACAAAACACGCACACACACACATATATATCCAAAGAAAAACAATCAATAAATAAAATAGGGTCAACAATAAAATATGGGGCTCAGACCCATTAAACAAATAACAAAAATATTAAACAGAGTTAAGAACGAATAGGATGATAAAATACATAAAAAACACGAAGGATCAAGAAAATAAACTCTAATGAAAAACAAATCAACAACAAATACTATAAAAAGGATGCCAATTCCTACATAGATTAAAAAAAAAAAACTAGGAGGACAAGAGAGGGACCCAACTTTTACTAATATTCCAACCATCATCTCTATTCAAATTATTGGGTATTTTTTCAATTTCTAGTGCCTCTCTCAATTTACGATGATGAAAATGACTAACCTTAGCAATGACTTAGGCCTCCTCAATGCAGATGTGATGCTTATATTTATCTGCATGCTCCACCAAAGTAGAGGAGTGGGTCCTAGCATGCTTGATGTTAGCAGCATGCTCATGAATCCTTTGATTAATCAAGCGACCAATCTCACCAATGTAGGGAGTCCCACAAGAGCATGGGATAACATAAACACCCTTCCTATTATTGGGGTCCACTGGGTATTTTACAGATCTAAGGGAGCTCCGTATAGTATTTAAAGGCCGAAAGGTTGAAGGCACCTTATGCTTCCTTAGGATCCTAGCAATCTTGTCAGTGGTCCCTTGGATAAAAAGAAGATGAACACTAGAAAATTGATCCTTGGTATCTTTCTTAGCACTAGGACCTTTTTCAACTATGAGGAAAGCCTTAGTACATTGGTGTCTATTATACCCATTATTAAAGAAAACACTTAGGATATGTGTTTTCTCTTCCTTGACATGGTTCTCATCAGAAACTCTTAAAGCTCTAGTTGCTAAGGTGTTGAGAACACCAAGCTTTTGAGATGGAAAATGATGAGAATTAGCATGAATATATTGTTCTGTATGAGCTTTCTTATGATATACCTGATGAGAGAAAGAGCCATTATCATTCCTTGAGAGGAGGATGTCAAGGAAGGGAAGACTACCATCACTTTCAAATTCCATGGGAAGACTTTGTTTAAATCATTTATGTGGTTAAAATTATTTATAGTTGCACTTGATATTATTTAGCATTGTAATTAACATATGTAACTTCGTGTTTTCATATTAGATGAACATATACATTGTATGGATTTTTATTTTTATTTATTTATTTTTATTTTTAATTTTTTAAATTTAGTTGCAAAATCATACTAATTAATTTATGTTGATTAATAATGAACACATAAAATCAATTTAAAACTATTAAATTAGTAGTTCATGTGATTAATGATGAACACAAATAAAATGAATATATGATTATATTAGTTTGTTATAATGATTGTTAATGAAAGTAAATGAAATGAATATAAACTACTAAAGTGGTCATTTACATAATGAATATGAAATTGCTAAAAAAAGATAAATAACTACTGCAAATAGTAAAATTGTGATTACAAATGATGACTATTTTTTTATATATATATGACTATTAGTAGCTAATTTACAGTTTCTTATAACACGACCAAAATTTAGTCATATTCCTTTGGTCATTAATTGGTTTCAAACAATGAATAAAATTTGCACATATATGACTATTAGTAACTAATTTACAGTATCTTATAACATGACCAACATTTTGGTCATATTTCTTTGGTTATTAATTGGTTTTCTCGAGTGATCATTTAATAATATTATTTTTTGTATATTTGGTCGTTAGTTGTAGCAATTACTGACTAAATTAAGGACCAAATTAATGACTAAATATACTAGTAGACAATAAAGTTGAGACAACCAATTAATGACTAAGCTAAAAATGAATAAAATTTTGTCGCGTTATAAGATACTATAAATTAGCTACTATTGGTTACCTACCGAAAAATAATCATTTATGTGTAAATTTTAGTCATTTTTTAGTAACTAATTGGCCATTTTCTACTATATATATATATATATATATATTATATATATATATATATATATATATATATATATATAATATATATATATTATATATATATAGATATAGAATATATATATATATAGAGATATATTATATATATAATATTTATTATTTAACAATATATATTATTATTACAAGAGAAAAAAGAAAAATCAAAGCTATTGTTAAATATTGTATATAAAAAATGGATTTAACAAGTTAGTATATTAAATTTGTATCCCTCTTCAGAAGTTGTTTTCCTGACGTGAGAACTTGGGATATAGAATGAAAATAAGAGTTAATACTTAGGAATATAATATTGTATTCCTTGGCTTGTCACATTTCCTTAAGCCCTTAACAACATTTCCCTCTCATGGAACATTGGTTTTCCATACTCCTTAGTCTAACTTGATTTTCAATAGTGATGTATTTATTAATATATATGTGTGATTATGATGTATGATACTCTCATGGAATGCAAGAGGGCTCAACAGCCAAACCAAACAAAAATTATTGAAAAAGAAAGTCACATAGGAAAATCTGAACATTGTTTTCCTGTAGGAATCCAAATGCTCCAGGCTAATGCTGGAAGGGATAGGCAGAAGCATGGGAAAAGGAATGGAGCAATTGGAGGTAGAAGGTAATGTTTTGGAAGGAGGCATAGCCATCTTCTAGAACCCCCATTCCCTAGTCCTCCTTCACGTCGAGGCCTCTAGATCTTTCATTTCCCTTGAAATGAAGATCCTGGGAGAAGCTAGCATATACTTATTCACTAATGTTTACAACCCCCAAAGGTTGGATGATAAGCTACAGCTATTGGAAAACATATCCAAGATGCAACAAAGACACTCTAATGCTAAGGCCATCTATGGCGGTGATTTCAACATGATTACCTCTCTGGGGGAAAAGAAGGGTGGACTTCGAACCCTAAACAGAAATGCATAGGCCTTCATTTCTTTCATAAGAATAGCTAACTTGGTGGACATCTAACCCAAAAATGGCATTTCCACTTGGAATAATAAGAGAGGAGGGGATAGGCTCATCGCATCTAGGCTTGATCGGTTTCTTATCTTGGACACCATTTTTCTTGAGGAAGTCACAGTAAAATCTGATATTATTCCATATGGAGGATCTGATCATTGGCCCATCTCTTTACAGGCAACCATTCTTGGAACTCCAAAAAATAGACCTTTTCGCTTTGAAAATTCTGGCCGAGTCATCCGACTTTCACCACTAACATCCAACTATGGTGGAACGAGCATTTGGATGCTAGAGGTACCAAAATGTTTTGGTTCCAAGCTAGATTGAAGTACATAAAGGAAAAGCTACGAACTTGGAACCAAGAGGTCTTTGGCAATATCTTTGAGGACAAGCAAGCCTTGGAGAATCAGATGACTCTAATACATAACAACTAGATCAAGGGGGACATATCTCAGAACCCCATTAACATGGAGCATAACCTCTTGTAAAAATGGAATGAGAGATGTAATCAACAAGAGACTTTATGGAGGCAAAAGTCCCATATTCAATGGTTGAACAATGGGGAGAAAAACACCAAATTTTCCCATCAGTTAGTCATGATTTACAGAAGCACTAATAAAATAACCAAGCTAAAGGATGAATAGGGGACCTCCTTTCAATCTCATTGGTAGATTGCCTCCATCCTTAGGAACCACTTTAGTCTTATTGCTACAGAACTGAATATCAACAGACAAGAGGCTATCAATATAGTCACTACCTCTATTCCCAAGCTAATCACAGAGGAACATAATAGGTCCTTAGATTGCCTGGTAACCCTTCTAGAGGTAGAAGCGGGAGTCAAAGACATGGCCAATGGCAAGGCCCCGGGACCAGATGGGTTCACCATTGACTTCTTCAAAGCTTGCTGGGAAATAGTGAAGCAGGACATATGGGCGGTAGTCGAGGACTCTAGAAGGTCCTCCTCCATACTCAAATCCATAAACTCCACTTTTATTGCCCTCATCCCCAAGGAAGAGGCTGCCTGCACACCTTCTAAATTTCGACCTATAGCTCTCTGTAATGTGCTGTACAAGATCATCTCCAAAGTCATGGCCAACAGGTTAAACACTATTCTCCCTTTGATCATCTCAGAAGAGTAGTCGGGTTATGTGGAAGGTAGGCAAATCATGGACAATGTTTTATTGGCACAGGAAATGATCCACACCCTTCAGTCTCAAAAAAAGGCTGGAATGATCATTCAATTGGACCTCTCAAAAGCATATGATAAAGTCAGTTGGAATTATCTTGAAGCTATTTTGAAAGCTTTTGGTTTTTCTCAACGTTGGATCAGATGGATTTTGGCCATGGTCAAATCTCCCAACTTCTCTATTTTGGTCAATGGCACCCCTTTGGACCCCTTCTTCCCTTCCAGAGGCATTCGTCAGGGTGATCCTATCTCCCCCTTTCCTTTTTGTTATCTTAATGGAAGGACTGAGTTGGCTAAGGATAGGAATATCATCAAAGGTCTTCAGCTTAGAATCATTCTCCTCCAACTACTCATCAGCAATTTGTGGATGATACCATGCTATATGGTACCCCTTCAGTTAAGGAAGCCCAAGCTTCCAAAGCCATTTTGAACCTATTCATCCAAGCATCTGGTATGGATCTTAACTTGGATAAATCCTCTATTTTTTTCTTCCATACGCACTTGGCGGTCCAAAAGAACCTCACTAATATCCTTGGTTTCAAAAGATGCAGCCTCCTATCTAAATATCTTGGCATTCCTCTCACTAGCAAGCCTTGGCAGAAACTCCAATGGGAGCATTTGCTCTCCAGGCTAGAGGACAGGGGAAATTACCAGATCAGCAGAGTTTTGGATTTTGCAGGAAGACTTGTAATTACTAAGGCGGTTCTGCAAACCATTCCTTTCTATATGCTTTCTATCCTCCCAGCTCCAAAAATGGTTATACATAAAATTAGGAATATTCAAAGAGCCTTTATTTGGTCAGGAAAAGAAGATAAACATAAATGGGCACTTGTAGCTTGCACTAAGTTATGCAAGCCAAAAAACTTGGGGGGCTTAGGGCTACAAGACCCAGACACTATCAACAAAGCTTATGGAGCCAAGCTTTCGTGGCGTTGGATAAAGGAACCCCATACACCTTGGGAAAAACTGTGGAAGATAAAATATGCCAAAACATGGAAAACTAAGGATCTAATCAGATTGACAGATGCCCTTGAAGGTTCCCCTATTTGGAATTTGGCCAGAGCTAACAGCCACCTCATTCAGGACCACTGCTTTTTGGAAATTCGCAATGGAAACAATGCTTTATTCTGGGAGAATGCATGGAAACAACTACCTAAAATAGAAAACCCTAATTATCTTGCCCTATAAAGATGGTTTCAAGCAACAAACAAGATAAAAGTCCATCAATATTGGTCTGACAACAATGAGAACCAGCACTAGAGGAAATGGAACTTAGAACCTCTCCCCCCAGAGGATGACATGATAGACTTCCTTACCACCTTAAACTCTACTCTGAATAAGAGAACGATCCGGTCCACTCAGGAGGAGGACTAACTCAGGTGGGGTAAACTCGACAGGGGGAACTTTCAACCTCAAGGAGGCCAGAATGTATCTCGAGCACCAGGACCTGGAAGACAAAGTAGCTTGGTACCCAAATGTCTGGGACAATGCACTCTGGCCAAAGATAAAGTCTTTTCATTGGCTTCTCATGCATCGCAAAATCCTTACCTAGGAGAATTTAGTGAAAATAGATTTTATTGGGCCTTCCAAATGCCCCCTCTATGAAAAGGATGAGGAAATGATGAACCATATTCTTAATGGTTGTGACTGGACCAATAATCTATGCGAATGGGTGAAGGGAATACTCAAACAAATAGACAGACACAAAGATTCTATTCAAGAAACCATTGCAAATTGTCGAACAAAGTATTCCAGTTGTAATACAGTTAACGCCCTTTGGAGGCTCTGCCTCGGTTTTACAGTTTGGAACATTTGGAAAGAGAGGAACAAACAAATTTTTCAAAAATAAGCCAAGCAGCTTGAAACCATCAAAATAGTCATTATGCATAGTTTAAAAGAGATTGCCCTTACCATCTGCAATGCGAAGTAGGACAAGACGCTCACTCCCAATGATTCTCGCATTCTGCTATTGTTTGGCTTGAATGGTTTGATGAGTCACAAGGCTCAAGAAAACCGCCCTTGAACAGCTCTCGCTCCTTCGGCCTGGCTGCCCCCCACACCGAGGTTTTGCAAATTAAATTTCAACGGGGCCTCCAGGGGTAACCCTAGTCCTGCAGTGCTTGGAGGTGTCATCCATAATGACAAAGGTGAAATCCTCCACATTTTCTGTAGAGCACTTGGGGAGGCCACCAAAAATGAAGCATAATTCGCATCCCTAGAACAAGGGTTGCAAATCCTCATCCATCTGGGTAAAGGCTCTGTAACGGTGGAAGGAGATTCCATCTTGGCCATCACTACGGCTAGGAGAATGCAAAATGGGACACAACTGGAGAAAGTTATGAAGCACTGAAGATTAGCCATGGTTATAACGCTCATTGCGAAACATCTCTCCTGCCTCAACAACATTGTTCCGCAGGAAGTTAGGTGGAAAGAAAATGTCTTAATGGACAGCCTTGCCAACCACGCGATCGATCATCCGACAGAGATCATTGACACTTGTTGGGAAGACGTAAGAGAAGACACGCTTAGGAATCAATCCACTCTCATCTCGAGGCAAGATCTTACAAGAGAATTGAGAGCAAAAGACAGGCTGCAGGATACGACTCATTAGTAACTTATGTGAATTAACAATATAATTAATTCTAAACGGATGTACAACAGGTGACAAGCCTATGGAGTACCTGGGGAAGGGTGGAAAATCATCCACAAGGATGAAGTATATCTGACGGGAAGGAAAATCAACAAAAAGTATGATCAGCACAGTGAACAAGAAGCAAGTGAGGACACTTGGCTTTTAACTAGTAGCCTCAAGCGTGGCAGAGTAATGGCTCTCGATCGGCATCATGAGAAGGAGCCGGGAAATATAAATGAGAGTTATTATTTCAGGAACAATGAATCTCAGAAGGCGAAGTGGGAGATCTGAATCTAGAACATTCGACCTTCAGCTATAGCTAAGGTAATCAACCAGGAAGTCAAGAAATCACATTATCCTTGCTCAATTCTTGAGAATATTAGTGCTGTTAGGAAGCTCACTATCTCCTCTACCCATGCCAACACCTGCAATAACACTATGGCTTGATAGGGCAGTCATAATGCAGCTGCTAACTAGGACCTAAAAAAATCCCATGAGGCTTATGAGACCTGGATCTCTAAGAAAGAAAAACAAAAAATTGAAGAGATTGAAGCTGAGGTCATCAAGGAAGAAGAATAGATGGATATTTAGGCTTTGGAGATGGAAATGGACTGGATATCGAACCCAGGTACAGTGACAACCAGAGCCATGCAATTCGTTAGAACTCAAAGTGAAATGTGGCGTACGAAGACCATGCTGGCCAAAGCGCTCAGCATGCAGACAGAAGAAATCAAGAAAGTGCACCAGGCCACTTCACTCGTTTCAACTGAGAATTCAGCAAAGTTAGATGCTATTGAGTTCAACATCAGTGCGTTGACTCAGGAAGTCAGAATCCTATCGCACAAGCTGGGAGCCCTCACCAATCTCCTCAAGCTCTCCATCCGACAGGGAACTAATATTGCTGTGGACGTCTCGGTGGAGGAAACTGACACCAGCATGGTGAAGCGCCCCATTCTTCAAAGGATTCTAAAGCCCGATATCCAGACTACAACGGCCGACCCAAGTGCAACCAATAAATATTATGTGATTTTTAAGCTGTAATGGCTTCATGTTTTCTTGGTTTTCTCTCCTTTTATCTCTCTCTGTCATAGCTATGAGGTCCTCCACGCCCTCTTTTGTTTGTGTCTTCTGTCAAGCAACCCTAGATGGTTGGCTTTTCTCATTTGTGTCCCTTATTAGGCAGCCCTACATGGTTAGTCTCAGTTTCTAAACATGCAGGTTCAGGTGTTGACAATCATTTTGGGCAAACTAGATGGAACTGTTTTCTCTGTCTATTCATACAGACTTTTTGTATCCTATGTAATTTTATGATATAATATACATCTGTTGATTTACACAAAATATATGTCTGATTATGATGTAGATTTTTAGGCTCACTGTCCTCTTAACCTATAAGCCCTTTGACCTAATATCACATAGGAATTCCATACCAAAACATACTAGTTCACTTACTAGTTCACTTACTAGTTCACATACTAGGAATTCCATACCTAATATCATATGTATGCATACAATTACAACCTGGGGATCAAATTGGGGTATCAAGTAACCTGAAATGATAACTTTCACATAGATTTTTCCTAGAAACATTAACACTCTCCCAATTCATACATGTGTTTATTTAGTTTAACATTTGGCTATGATTGGTGGATTTGTAGCTTATTACTGGAAATTAAATTCACCTTCATATTTTGATAGTTTTATAGGAAACTGTGGGCTTGGATTAATGATCATGGAGTGGAAGAGGCCACCTTACAAAACTGAGGTATGCCTTGGGCTCAAATTTCTTTGGTTGGAAGGAATTTGTTGGAAAATTGAACACCTTGTCTCTATTATTGCGTGTTGTTAAATTCCATCATTGGTGGCTAAGAGGCATGGAAGGTCATAGCCACTTGGGACACTTTCCCTGTTGTGAGATCCTAGATATCCATAAGTTTCTTCTCAAGTAAGAGTACCAAACTGTTGACAATAGGACCTACATCTTTTCAACAACTAGAAAAATACAATTTTAGGAATAGATCATGATATAAGTTATGTAGTAATAATGGATATTTTGGTACAAAAATAAAAGAGAAAAATGACTATCTTGAAGAAAAATGTTAAGCTTCAAGATGATTGGTCACAATCATAACCTAGGAATTCCAAATCTGTTGCCTTAATTTTCAATATGCTTATGGGTTCCATGCTTCTAGAAACAAGGCAGAGGACTCTATTCAACAAGCATTGGTGGTTGCGAATATGATTGGGGTCACTCGAGATTATTAAAAATCTATAAAAGAAACTTAGGAAGCAAATATTATGCATATTTTATATTGATTTAAGCTATTATGTATCACAAAACATATCTAGTATTAAGCATTTTCATAGGATCTATACAGGTAAAAGCAAAGAATCCTTTGTGAATGAAAATATGTGCAACAAATCTTTGTAAATATTTTTGATTTTCAAATGTGGGACAATCTCTCTTTTGTATTATTAGACTGATAAGTGAAGTTGTAACACTTTCCTAATACAATTTTTTTTTTCTTAAAAAAAATAATAATTAGAAACTCTACTCAACAAAACTTTATTTCTGCTTTGGCTATTTTACAATTTGCAAGATATTTGTTGTGCTCTTGAATGATAGACTTTATGTCCCCATTATTTTTTCTTTGAGATTCTTTCCTAATCAATGAATGGGTTGATAAGTAAAGGAGGTGTTGTTGATGTAGAGTACGGTGCATCCTATGAACCAAATAGAGACAGTAGTTCATTTTCTTTGAATTGTATGATTCAATACCATTTAGAGTTTAATATATGGAAATCTCTAAGATTTCCTAAATCACATGATCTAATTTCTAAATTATTTGAATAATGTTAAAGATAAAAATGTTATGTTGAATGTAATTCAAATCAACATGGATGAACTCAAGAAATGGAAAATAGAAGAGAAAGGCACACCATAGGACTTGCATAGAATGTTTAAATTAAGATTTCAATGCAATTATGTACTCTTGGAAAAATGTCAAGTCAAAAGCACATTACTCAAAAAAAGGCATCACTGTGTCTATAAACAATTGTAAATTTTACAACTTGCTAAAGAAAAAGTAATTGAAAGATGTTACAAAAGTCTTAATTGAGCTAGAGGAAAATATTAGGAGCAAGAGAATCATAATTGCGATGATGCTAACGATTTCCAAGAAGTTCCTAAAGGAATTCATTGCTAGCCTTTAAAAATAAATTACCTTAATTATTTTTCTCCTTCCCACAATAATAATAATAAGGCCCATATAAAAAAAGTGGTGTCTTATGAGGTTGTATTTGAGTAATTTAATATTTGGTACATCCTAGGCATATCTTCACAATATGAGTTGTAGGTTTCTTACATCAAAGAAAAAATATGGTTAACCATTATATTAAAGGATACGTTGTAATTCATAATATTGTTTAGAAAAAGTTAAAAAATGAAGTTCAACAACTTATAAGAGGAATACAAGAATACATAAAGTAGTTAGATATTGGAAGGTTATAAAATCCAATTGACTTCTTGGAAATTGAGAAATTAGTAAACCATTTTCCAATATTTTTTGTTGAAATGAAGCTTTGAATGCCAAATTTTTGAGGAACATTAGTGTCAAGTATTGTATATGCTCAAAATTATTTATATTGTTGTTATTATCAATGCTCAACAACTGATAACTATCTAGAGAAATACAAGAGTAAATAAAATAGTTAGAGATTAGAAGGCTATAAAAGACAATTAACTTCTTGGCAATTGAGATTTTGGTAAACCATTTTCCATTTTTTGTATTGTTTATTATTTACTTTTCTACAATGAATATTGTAGTTTTTGTTTTGTTCTTCTTAAATGTTTGCTCTGGGATGGTGGATGTGAGATTGTGAATGATAATGTAATAACACACTTTTCTATTTTTTTTTTTAATGTTAATATATACATGTTCTAGTTTCTTGAATAGTTTTCTATTATAGAATAGGAATATATGACTAGTCTTATGTTTACTGTTAAAATATTCTTCTCGATAGGATAAATTAAATATGACTACATTTTTTATATAAATTAGGACTTTTCATTTTGCATTTCACAATTAATTTAACACTCAATAGTAATGATTGATGTGTTAGAATTCAATTCTTTTCTATATTCAAAATAATTTGAGGTTTAATTGAGATTATTCATCCACAAAAACACCATACTATGGAGCAAGGAACTTTTCCCACAACAACACATCAATAGGTTATATGGAGCAAGTAACTTTTCCCACAATAACACATCAATAGGTTGTAGTTTTATTATACATCAATAAGTTGTAGCTTTATTATACTATAGAGAAAATAAATTTTCCCACAACAAAACGGTTGTAACTTTATTAGCAAGTAATGCAGTATTGTAAATAGTCAAGTGTTGTCAAAATAACATTACGTAAAAAAAATCTTTCCTAGCTAAAAAAGTTGCAAAACAAAACCAACAATTCAAATAAATCCAATATTATAAAGTACAATATTACTTCTATTATTATCATGTGCCAAATTTAAAACTCATAATAATTTAACGATACAATATATAATATTACAATATAACAATCATAAAATCTATAAATATTACAATATAACAATCATAAATTTTTCAAACAAAATATTTACAACATATAAACATTCTAAAACAAAACACATAACTTAAAATTCAATATTTATACCCACCCAAACTAATCCTTTCATTGTAAACCTTCATTACATCATATTATATTATATTTTAAATAAATAATAATTTATAAATCACTCCACTCCGAAAGGAAAAATTATATTAGTACAATTATATAAAATAATAAAAATATATCAAAATAATAATAGCAAGCATTTTCTTTTATTAAAAAAACATTGTTTAGTTAAAGAATATCAAACTCCATTCAAATAAAAATTGCATCAATAAATTTAATGTGTTAAAATGTTATCCTACCATACACAACATGCACAAACGCTATAGTTGTTCACACTGAAAAACGCACGTTAAACGCTGTAGTTGTTCACACTGAAAAACGCACGTTATCAACTGCTCTCTGCAAAGTCTTATTCACCCATTGTTAGAGTCTAAGTTTTATATTTCTTAGTGATTCATCATCGAACTCTAGGTCGTACCGCTACTCTCCTGTCCCTTTCTCGATTGGTAGTAACATAATGAATATCCGTAGATTTTCTCTCACTCAATTTGACGGTATTAGTTGCCGTGTTAGCGAACAGCCGAGCACCAAACATTTCCGGATTGTGTCGGTGTTCTTCCCGGCTCCATATCAAACAACTTACATTTATTGCCTGTCACGCTTTACACACTGCTTACTATTTCTGTGAGTTGAAAGTTTGGATGATCGCTACTTCACACATTCACTTGGTCAGTTATCTCACAATTTAATAGAAATTCTGCAATTTCAGTTAAATTTATAGTAGGTTTTATTTTAGTTTTTATTAATATGGTATTGGTGAAGTTACACTATGGTTATGTTAAAAAATAATACATAGATAAAGCAGGGGATTCTGTCATGTTCCAGAATAATAGTTAAATAAAGTAAACAATTAAACCCACTACTTAATATTTAAAAATGCTTTAACAACTTACTCATCATCATCTACCCAAAACCCAGTAAACAAATGTTAAGGTACTTTTCGCATTCCATTACTCGTTGCATTGCTGTGATTTGAAAGACAAAGTTGGGTGGTTGTTACTTTTCACATTCCATTGGCAAGTTATCTGACAACGTTAACAGAAACTCTGCAACTTCTTTTACGATATGCATTTCAGAGTTGAAAGTTGGATGATTGCTCCTTTACACATTCCATTGGCTAGTTATCTGACAATGTTAACAGTAATTCTGTTATCTGACAATATTAACAGAAATTCCGCAACTTCAAGTACCTTTCTTCTACTAGTTACATTTTTGTGAGTTGAAAGTTGGATGATTGTTACTTTACACATTCCGTTGGCCAGTTGTCTGACAACGTTAACATAAATTCTTCAACTTTAAGTAAATATCTCGGGTTGTGGAAACTACATTCTCTTATCATCTTGATCCACCACTGTTTTTCTTCCCATGAATTCCATGGAGGAATCAAATGAATAGCGGAGGGTGAACCGTTCTGAAACTGTCAATGACAGATTTTTGGAGAGTGATTCGAAATGATAACAATTTTTTCAAGGAAGATTGGAAATGGTAATGAAGAAAAATTCAAAATGCCAGAATTTTTGAGTTTTAAATGTTAACTAGTGGGTTTAATTGTCTGCCTTATTTAACTATTATTCTGGAACATGACACAATCGCCTGCAAGCTAACATGTTAGTGAAGCTAAACGGATTTGACAGAGCGCACTATAAAATGAATCCCGATAAATTTACACACAAAACAAATGAGGCTCTAGCCGCCGGTCTAGAGATCGCTAAAACCCTTGGGTGAAACCTCTTATTTCTTTAGAACCTAAAGTTCATTCATACCTTACAGAGCTGGGTTGGCCCTTAGGCCACAATATTTGAACATAGAGCTCTGATACCATTTGTAACATACCCCTAAGCTTAATTTGAGAATTACTTACTAAGCTCTCATTCTTTAATTTTTTCTTTGGTTAAAGTTAAGATTCAACTGTCGTCACAAGTAATATTATTCTATCATTACATGAACAAATATTATTCATGCAACTATACTCATATTCTTAATAATTGAAAAACATCAAAAGTAATGAACCATAATACTATGTACTCCTTCTATGCTTTACTGTACCCACAATGTGGACTTTTAGATTCATTTATAAGACTTATATGTCAGATCAACCCTTAAGCATAATTTACAATTTGGAGAAAGGAATTAATCATGGCATGCAACCAATAAAATTCTTTGTTGACTCCACACAAGCATTAATGGAACATTATCTTGAGTCTACTGTAGCTATCATGGCCATGAATCCTGATTTTACAGGCATAGCCAAATGTGTTACTGACCTAACTCTTATGCAATATGCATAAATAGCTAAACTAGCCTCATTGGATGCAATTCCTATGACGCATAATGCATGGCATAGATATCTTGAACCATAGACTATACAATTAGAAGCATTACACCATAATTTTTCCGCATGCATCAATGTCTCATGCATAAATATTCACCAACTTAAAACAGAGATATCGCATAAGGTTAGAGGCATACTATGTTCCTTCACTACATTTAATGGTGATCAAATTTAGATTCAATAGATATCCCACACATCTGCATATGATCATCTCATAGACATAGTTAGTATAGGAAATTTTACTTATGCATAATGGTCACATGCAGATTCTACCATTAGTAACATGTGTCAGATAGCTCCTTGACCCAAGTATTAATAACCACCTACTATGCTTCCATCACTAACTCTCCGCTTGGATGCAATAGAAGTCACATGCATAAGAATTCAACCATTCTCATAAATAAAGATAACACAAACATCTAGACACTTGAGCTGAACGATTCCACAACATAAAAAGTAAGGAGTACACATACAACATATTCCATGCAAGTGAATCCAACTAGATTAGAAGAGAGAACACCACTTGGAAAACTGAGCACCACCACCCAACTTGGAACTGACTCTTCAAGCTCACCCCCAAGCCGAGAGTCCTTGCCATGGATCAACTGCTCCCCATTGATCTCTATAATGGGTATTTAATACCCTCTTTCATGATATGGTTTCCATTAGCAGCATCCTGCTTTTATGGATCTTTTTTATCCATTTGCCTAGGCTTTTCCCAGAAAAACTCGCCTTTCTCTCCCGCGATACTTTTCCTCATAAAACTTTGCCTTTCTCTCCCGCAAAGCTTTTATGTTTTTCTAAGTAACTCAATGGATATTTATCTCCAATCCATCAAGCTTATCTAGAATTGAATCTAGAAGCTTTATCATGAAAGAATTATCCCTTCCCATTCAGCAATGAGATTTGGCAAGAATCTCATCTCTTGGTGTCTCACTTTTCCAAGTGATTAATTATTTTATTTATTTCATAAAGTATTTACTTTTCTTGTTACAATCAAACCTAGCTTTTCTCATCGTAGGTTAACAAAGTTTTACATACAAGGGAGGGGTGTTACAATCTCACCACATGGGATTCCATCATTAAACCCAAATACTCAGATGAATGGGGTATATTAGACACTAAGGTGTTTGGATGCTCACTTCTCATGAAGTCTTTTTGGCGAGCTCTTTTTAGTGGTGGTATCTAGGGCCACATCATTGCTGGAAAATACCTAAGACACAAAAATATCACATTTTGGATAAAACTTCAGTAGATTGATATCAACCGGGGGTCCTACATCTGGACAAGCTTCCAACAGATATTACCATGGATTCTACTGCGGGTGCAATGGACTTTTGGTAGGGGAAACAAGATTCTTATTAGTTTTGATCGGGTCGCTGGTTTACATGCATCCACATAGCTGTCACATGAAATGATGGTGGCCCTTCAACACAAGGGGCTTCTTTCACCTCGACCAAACTATACACGACTGGAAAGGTAATATCCCTACTTGGAAGTTAGCATCTCATATTGGATTACAGGGAGTCATTGCTGAAGAATGGAACCAATACTTTCAGAACCTCATACAAGCAGGATTTGGGAGAATTTGAAGGGCGACTACATTACATGGGATGGCATCACCCGAAATGGATTGATTTTTGTTGCAGATAACTATGATTTTATCACTCGACAACAATTGGGGGTCCTCATAAAATCATGGTTTGAGGCTATCTCGTGCATTAAAGTGCCCCTTAAGATCACTCTTTGTGCATGGCTTGCCTCGAAAAACAAAATCGTGACTTGGGACAACCTCTAAAAAGAGGTTATGAGGCCCTTGGTAGATGCTCTCTTTGTGGTATTGATATTGAAAATGTGTGTCATCTATTTTTCCTTTCTAGGTTTGCATCTCAGGTATGGTCTAAGATCCTCACACATTATGGGCTTCCTATACACAACTTCACATGCAAAGAAAATTTTTGAAAATGGGGATTGTTGGGAAGGGGAATAAGACCCTACATGCCTCTACTAGTGATTTGGGAGATCTAGAAATCCCACAACCATGTTATTTTCCATGGCAGGTTTCACAACACTCACTGGACCCTACATCCCTCTACTAGTGATTTGGGAGATTTGGAAATCCCACAACCATGTTATTTTTCGTGGCAGGTTTAACAACACTCAGTGGACCATATCCAAGATGTTGGCATGGATTGACTTCATGGCACCTGCCCCATCCAAAGAACCGGATTTGTTGAGGCGCCTCATTCGTAATCATATCTCTTTTCCAACCGAATTTTTTGATGGGGCAAAGAAGAATGGGAGATGTGGTTGTGGAGTTGTTTTATACATGCATCCACATACTTCAACATTATAAGATACTGTAAATTAACTACTATTGGTCTTCGACTAAAAAATAATTGTTTATGCGCAAATTTACTCATTCTTTTAGTAGCTAATTAGCCATTTTGTACTAGTGGTAGTATATATCTGTTGGATATATATATATAATTTTACTATTTAACAATATATATTATTATTACAAGAGATATATATATGATATATAATTTATAATTATAATCAAAATTATTTAACAATATATATTATTATTACAAGAGAAAAAAGAAAAATCAAAGTTATTGTTAAATATTGTTATATACAAAATGGATTTAACTAGTTAGTATATTAAATTTTTATCCCTCTTGAGAAGTTGTTTTCCTCACGTGAGAACTTAGGATATAGAATGAAAATAAGAGTTAATACTTAGGAATATAATATTTTATTCCTTGGCTTGTCGCATTTCCTTAAGCCCTTAACAACATTTCCATCTCATGGAGCATTGGTTTTCCATACTCCTTAGTTTGACTTGATTTTCAATAGTGATGTATTTATTAATATATATGTGTGATTATGATGTAAGATACTCTCATGGAATGCAAGAGGGCTCAACATCCAAACCAAATAAAGATTATTGAAAAATCAAGTCACACAGGAAAATCCAGACATTGTTTTCCCGTAGGAAACCAAATGCTCCAGGCTAAAACTGGAAGGGATAGGTAGAAGCCTGGGAAAATAATGGAGCACTTGGAGGTAGAAGGTAATGGTCTGGAAGGAGGCTTAGTCATCTTCTAGAACCCCCACTCCCTACTCCTCCTTAACATTGAGGCCTCCAGATCTTTCATTTCCCTTGAAATGTAGATCCTGGGAAAAGCTGGCATATACTTATTCACTAATGTTTACAGCCCCCAAAGGCTAGAGGATAAGCTACAACTATTGGACAACCTATCCAAAATGAAACAAAGACACTCTAATGCTAAGGCCATATATGGTGATTATTTCAACATGATTACCTTTCTGGGGGAAAAGAAGGGTGGACTTCGAACCCTAAACAGAGATGCAGAGGCCTTCATTTCTTTCATAAGAATGGCTAGCCTGGTGGACATCCAACCCTAAAATGGCATTTTCACTTGGAATAATAAGAGAGGAGGGGATAGGCTCATCGCATCTAGGCTTGATCGGTTTCTGATCTCGGACACCATTCTCCTTGAGGGAGTCATAGTGAAATCTGATATTATTCCATCTGGAGGATCAGATCATTGGCCCATCTCTTTACAGGCAACTATTCTTGGAACCCTTTTCGCTTTGAAAAATTCTGGCTCAGTCATTTGACTTTCACCACCAACATCCAACTATGGTGGAACGAGCATTTGGATGCTAGAGGTGCCAAAATGTTTTGGCTCTAAGCTAGATTGAAGCACATAAAGGCAAAGCTACAAACTTGGAACCAAAAGGTCTATGGCAATATCTCTGAGGACAAGCAAGCCCTGGAAAATCAGATGACTCTAATACATAACAACTGGATCAAGGTGGACATATCTCAGAACCCCATTAACATGGAGCATAACCTCCTACAAAAATGGAATGAGAGATGTAATCAGCAAGAGACTTTATGGAGGCAAAAGTCCTGTATTCAATGGCTGAATGATGGGGAGAAAAACACCAAATTTTTCCATTAGTCAGCCATGGATTACAGATGCACTAATAAAATAAAAAATCTTAAGGATGAATAGGGGACCTCCTTTCAATCTCATCAGGAGATTTCCACCATCCTTACGAACCACTTCAGTCTTATTGCTACAGAACTGAACATCAATAGACAAGAGGTTATCAATGCAGTCATTACCTCTATTCCTAAGCTAATCACAGAGGAATAGAATAGGTCCTTAGACCACCTAGTCACCCTTCTGGAGGTAGAAGTGGCAGTCAAAAACATGGCCAATGGCAAGGTCCCGGGACCAGATGGGTTCACCATTGACTTCTTCAAAGCTTGCTGGGACATAGTGAAGCAGGACATATGGGTGGTAGTCGAGGAGTCTAGAAGGTCTTCCTCCATACTAAAATCCATAAATTCCACTTTTATTGCCCTCATCCCCAAGGAAGAGGCTGCCTGCATGCCTTCTAAATTTTGACCTATAGCTCTCTGCAATGTGTTGTAAAAGATCATCTCCAAAGTCATGGCCAATAGGTTAAGGACTATTCTCCCTTTGATCATCTCAGAAGAGCAGTCGGGTTATGTGGAAGGCAGGAAAATCATGGATAATGTTTTATTGGCACATTAAATGATCCACACTCTTCAGTCTCAGAAAAAGGCTGGAATGATCGTTCAAATCGACCTCCAAAAAGCATATGATAAGGTCAGTTGGAATTATCTTGAAGCTATTTTGAAATCTTTTAGTTTTTCCTAGTGTTGGATCAGATGGATTTTGGCCATGGTCAAATCTCCTAGCTTCTCTATTTTGGTCAATGGCACCCCATTGGACCCCTTCTCCCCTTCCAGAGGCATTCATTAGGGTGATCCTATCTCCCCCTTTCCTTTTTGTTATCTTAATGGAAGGACTGAGTCACATCATTAAATCAGCTAAGGATAGGAATATCATCAAAGGTCTTCAACCCCTGAATCATTGTCCTGCAACTACTCATCAACAATTTGTGGATGATACCATGCTACATGGTACCCCTTCAATTAAGGAAGCCCAAGGTTTCAAAGCCATTTTGAACCTATTCAACCAAGCATCTGGTATGGATCTTAACTTGGATAAATCCTCTTTTTTTTTTCTTCCATATGCACTTGGCGGTCCAAAAGAACCACACTAATATCCTTGGTTTCAAAAGACGTAGCCTTCCATATAAATATCTTGGCATTCCTCTCACTGGCAAGCCTTGGCAGAAACTCCATTGGGAGCATTTACTCTCCAAGCTAGAGGACAGGGGAAATTACCAGACCAATAGAGTTTTGAATTTTGCAGGAAGACTTGTAATGACTAAGGAAGTTCTGCAAGTCATTCCTCTCTATATGCTTTCTATCCTCCTAGCTCCAAAAATGGTTATACATAAAATTAGGAATATTCAAAGAGCCTTACTTTGGTCGGGCAAAGAAGATAAACATAAATGGGCACTTGTAGCCTGGACTAAATTATACAAGCCAAAAAACCTGGGGGGCTTAGGGCTGTAAGACCCAGACACTATCAACAAAGCTTATGGAGCCAAGCTTTGGTGGCATTGGATCAAGGAACCCCATACACCTTGGTCAAAATTGTGGAAGGTCAAATATGTTGAAACTTGGAAAACTGAGGATTTGATCAGAATGACAGATGCCCCTGAAGGTTCCCCTATTTGGAATTTGGCCAAAGCTAACAACCACCTCATTCAGAACCACTGCTTTTGGGAAATTTGGAATTGAAACAATGCTTTATTCTGGGAGGATGCATGGCAACAACTACCTAAACTAGAGAACCCCAATTATCTTACTCCACAGGGATGGTTTTAGGTAATAGGCAAGATAAAAGTCCATCAATATTGGTCTGGCAGCAACGAGAACCAGCACTAGAGGAAATGGAACTTAGAGCCTCTCCCCCTGGAGGACAACATGATAGACCTCCTCAACACCTTAAACTCTGCTTTGAATAAGAGAATGATCCGGTACACTTAGGAGGAGGACCAACTCAGGTGGGGTAAACTCGACGGGGGAACTTTCAACCTTAAGGAGGCCAGAATGTATCTCGAGCACCAGGACCTCAAAGATAAAGTAGCTTGGTACTCAAATGTCTGGGACAATGCAATCTAGCCAAAGATAATGTCTTTTCTTTGGCTTCTCATGCATCACAAAATCCTTACCTGGGAGAATTTAGTGAAAAGAGGTTTTATTGGGCCTTCTAGATGCCCCCTCTGTGAAAAGGATGAGGAAACGATGAACCATATCCTTAATAACTATGACTAGACCAATAATTTGTGGGAATGGATGGAATACTCAAACAAGTAGACAGACACAGAGATTCTATTCAGGACACCATTGCAAATTGTCGCACAAAGTATTCTAGTTGTAATACAGTTAACGCCCTTTGGAGGCTCTGCCCCGGTTTTATAGTCTGGAACATTTGGAAAGAGAGGAACAGATAAATTTTTCGAAAAGAAGCCAAGCAACTTGAAACCATCAAAACAGTCATTATGCACAGTTTAAAAGATGCTTCCTTTACCATCTGCAAAGCGGAGCAGGACAAGACGCTCACTCCCAACGATTCTCACATCCTATTGTTGTTTGGCATGAATGGTCTGATGAGTCACAAGGCTCAAGCAAACCACCCTCGAACATCTTTTGTTCCTTTGGCTAGGCTGCCCCCCACCCCGGGGTTCTGCAAATTAAATTGCAATAGGGCCTCCGGGGGTAACCCTAGTCCTACAGGGCTTGGAGGTGTCATCCATAATGACAAAGGTGAAATCCTCCACATTTTCTGCAGAGCACTTGGGGAGGCCACCAACAATGAAGCAGAATTTGCAGCCCTAGAACACAGGTTGCAAATCCTCATCCGTTTAGGTAAAGGCTCTGTAATAGTGGAAGGAGATTCCCTCTTGGCCATCATTGCGGCTAGGAGAATGAAAAATGCAACACGGCTGGAGAAAGTTATGAAGAACTAGAGATTAGCCATGGTTATAGTGCTCATTGCGAAACATCTCTCCTACCTCAGCAACATTTTTCCACAGGCAGTTAGGCATAAATAAAATGTCTTAGTGGACAACCTTGCCAACCACGTGATTGATCATCCAACAGAGATCATTGACACCTATTGGGAAGATGTCACAGAAGATGAGCTTAGGAATCAATGCACTCTCATCTCGAGGCAAGATCTTACAGGAGAATCGAGAGCAGAAGACGGGCTGCAGGATATGGCTCATTAGTAACTTATGCGAATTAAGAATATACTTAACACTAAACGGAGGTACAATAGGTGGCAAGTCTATGGGGTACCCGGGGAAGGGTGGAAAATCATCCACAAGGACAAAGTATACTGGATGGGAAGGAAAATCAACAAAATGTATGATTGGCACAGTCAGTAAGAAGTAGGTGAGGACACTTGGCTTTCAACCAGCAGCCTCAAGCGTGGCAGAGTAATGGCTCTAGATCAGAATCATGAGAAGAAGCCGAGAAATCTAAATGAGAGTTATTATGTCAGGAACAATGGATCTGAGAAGGTGAAGTGGGATATCTCAATATAGAACATTTGACCTTCAGCTATAACTAAGGTAATCAACCAGGAAATCAAGACATCTCATTCTCCTTGCTCGATTCTTGAAAATCTTAGTGCTATTAGGAAGTTCATTGTCTCCTCTACCCACGCCAACACCTGCAATAACACTATGTCTTGAGAGGGCAGTCGTAATGCGTCTGCTAACGAGGACCTGAAAAAAGCTTGTGAGGCTTACGAGACCTGGATCTCTAAGAAAGAAAAATGGAAAATTGAAGAGATTGAAGCTGAGGTCATCAAGGAAGAAGAACAGATGGACATTCAAGCTTTGGAGACAGAAATGGACTAGATATCTGACCTAGGTACAGTGATAACCAGAACCACGCAATTTGTTAGAACTCAAAGTGAAATGTGGCGTATGAAGACCATGCTGGCCAAAGTGCTCAGCATGCAGACAGAAGAAATCAAGAAAGTGCACTAGGCCACTTCACTCATTTCAACTGAGAATTCAACAAAGTTAGATGCTATGGAGTTCAACATTAGTGCATTGACTCAGGAAGTCAGAATCTTGTCGCACAAGCTGGGAGCCCTCATCAATCTCCTCAAGCTCTCCATTCAATAGGGAACTAATATTGCTGTGGATGTCCCAGCGGAGGAAAATGACACCAACATGGTGAAGCGCCCCATTCCTCAAAGGATTCTAAAGCCTGATATCGAGACTACAATGGCCGGCCCAAGTGAAACCAGCAAAGATTGTGTGATTTTTAAGCTGTAATGGCTTCATGTTTTCTTGGTTTTCTTTCCTTTTGTCTCTCTCCGTCGTAGGTATGAGGTCCTCCAGGCCTTCTTTCATTTGTGTCTCCTGTTAAGCAACCCTAAATGGTTGGCTTTTCTTGTTTGTGTCCCTTGTTAGGCAGCCCTACGTGGTTAGTCTCGGTTTCTAAACATGCAGGTTCAGATGCTGACAGTCATTTTGGGCAAACTAGATGGAACTATTTTCTCTGTTTGTTCATATAGACCTTTTGTATCCTATGTAATTTTATGATATAATATACATCTGCTGATTTACACAAAAAATATGTGTGATTATGATGTAGATTTTTAGGCTCATTGTCCTTTTAACCTATAAGCCCTTTGACCTAATATCACATAGGAATTCCATACAAAAACATACTAGTTCACTAACCTAAAATATCATATGTATGCATAGAATTACAACTTGGGGATCAAATTGGGGTATCATGTAACCTGAAATGATAACTTTCACATTGTTTTTGTCCTAGAAACATTGACACCCTCCCAATTCATACACGTGTTTATTTAGTTTAACATTTGGCTATGATTGGTAGATTTGTAGCTTATTACTAAAAATTAAATTCACCCTTCATATTTTGATAGTGTTATAGGAAACTGTGGGCTTGGATTAATGATCATGGATTGGAAGAGGCCACCTTACAAAATTGAGGTATGTCTTGGGCTCAAATTTCTTTGGTTGGAAGGAATTTGTTGGAAAATTGAATGCCTTGTCTCTATTATTGTGTTTTATTAAATTCCATCATTAGTGGCTAAGAGGCATGGAAGCTCATAGCCACTTGGGACACTTTCCCTGTTGTGAGATCCTAAATATCCACAAGTTTCTTCTCAAGTAAGAGTACCAAACTATTGACAACAAGACCTACATATTTTCAACAACTAGAAAAATACATTTTTAGGAATATATTACAATATAAGTTATGTAGTAATAATGGAGATTTTGGTACAAAAATAAAAGAGAAAGAGAAAAATTACTGTGTTGAAGAAAAATGCTAAGCTTCAAGATGACTGGTCACAATCATAACCCAGGAATTCCAAATTTGTTGCCTTAATTTTGAATATGTTTATGGGTTCCATGCTTCTAGAAACAAGGTAGAGGACTCTATTCAACAAGCATTGGTGGTTGTGAATATGGTTGGGGTCACTCGAGATTATTAAAAATCTATAAAAGAAACTTAGGAAGAAAATATTATGCATATTTTATATTAATTTAAGCTATTATGTATCACAAAACATATCTAGTATTAAGCATTTTCACAGGATCTATACAGGTAAAAACAAAGAATCCTTTGTGAAAGAAAATATGTGCAACAAGCCTTTGTAAATATTTTTGATGTTCAAATGTGGGACAATCTCTCTTTTGTATTATTAGACTGATAAGTGAAGTTGTAATAGTTTCCTATTACCAAATATTTCTTTTTTCTTAAAAAAAATAATAATTAGAAACTCTACTCAACAAAACTTTATTTCTGCTTTGGCTATTTTACAATTTGCAGGATATTTGTTGTGCTCTTGAATGATAGACTTTATGTTAGCATTATTTTTTCTTTGAGATTCTTTCCTAATGATTGAATGGGTTGATAACTAAAGGAGGTGTTGTTGATATAGAGTATGCTGCATCCTATGAATCAAATAGAGACACTAGTTCATTTTCTTTGAATTGTTTAATTCAATACCATTTAGAGTTTACCATATGGAATTCTCCGAGAGTTCCTAAATCACATGATCTAATTTCTAAGTTATTTGAATAATGTTAAAAATAAAAATGTTATGTTGAATGTAATTAAAATCAACATGGATGAACTCAAGAAATGGAAAATAGAAGAGAAGGGCACACCATAGGACTTGAATAGAATGTTTAAATTAAGATATCAATGCAATTATGTCCTCTTGGAAAAATTTCAAGTCATAAGCACATTACTCAAAAAAAGGCATCACTCAGTGTATAAACAATTGTAAATTTTACAACGTGTTAAAGAAAAAGTAATTAAAAGGTGTTACAAAAGTCTTAATTGAGCTAGAGGAAAGTAGAGCTAGAGAATCATAATTGCGATGACTCTAATGATTTCCAAGAAAGTCCTAAAGGAATTCATTGCTAGCCTTTAAAAATAAATTACCTTAATTAATTTTCTCCTTCCCACAATAATAATAATAATAATAATAATAATAATGCCCATATAAAAAAATGGTGTCTTATGAGGTTGTATTTGAGTAATTTAATTTTTGGTGCATCCTAGGTATATCTTCACAATATGAGTTGTAGGTTTCTTACATCAAAGAAAAAACATGGTTAACCATTATATTAAAGGATATGTTGTAATTCATAATATTGTTTAGAAAAAGTTAAAAAATGAAGTTCAACAACTTATAAGAGGAATACAAGAATACATAAAGTAGTTAGATATTGGAAGGTTATAAAATCCAATTGACTTCTTGGAAATTGAGAAATTAGTAAACCATTTTCCAATATTTTTTTGTTTAAATGAAGCTTTGAATGCCAAATTTTTGAGGAACATTAGTGTCAAGTATTGTATATGCTCAAAATTATTTATATTGTTGTTATTATCAATGCTCAACAACTTATAACTATCTAGAGAAATACAAGAATAAATAAAATAGTTAGAGATTAGAAGGTTATACAAGACAATTAACTTCTTGGCAATTGAGATTTTGGTAAACCATTTTCCATTTTTTGTATTGTTTATTATTTACTTTTCTACAATGAATATTGTAGTTTTTGTTTTGTTCTTCTTAAATGTTTGCTCTGGGATGGTGGATGTGAGATTGTGAATGATAATGTAATAACACACTTTTCTATTTTTTTTTTAATGTTAATATATACATGTTCTAGTTTCTTGAATAGTTTTCTATTATAGAATAGGAATATATGACTAGTCTTATGTTTACTGTTAAAATATGCTTCTCGATAGGATTAATTTAAACATGACTGCATTTTTTATATAAATTAGGACTTTTCATTTTGCATTTCACAATTAATTTAACACTCAATAGTAATGATTGATGTGTTAGAATTCAATTCTATTCTATATTCAAAATAATTTGAGGTTTAATTGAGATTATTCATCCACAAAAACACCATACTATGGAGCAAGGAACTTTTCCCACAACAACACATCAATAGGTTGTATGGAACAAGTAACTTTTCCCACAATAACGCATCAATAGGGTGTAGTTTTATTATACATCAATAAATTGTAGCTTTATTATACTATAGAGAAAATAAATTTTCCCACAACAAAATGTCATGAGGTTGTAACATTATTACCAACTAATGCAGTATTGTAAATAGTCAAGTGTTGTCAAAATAAAATTAAGTAAAAAAACATTTCCCAACTAAAACTCTTGCAAAACAAAACCCACGAACCAAATAAATCCAATATTATAAAGTGCAATATTACCTTCTATTATTATCATGTACCAAATTTAAATTCACAATAATTTAACAATACAATATAACAATCATAAAATCTATAAATATTACAATATAACAATCATAAATTTTACAAAGAAAAGATTTACAACATTATAACATACTAAACAAAACAAATAACTTAAAATTCAATACTTTATACCACCCAACCTACATACATTATATTATATTTTAAATAAATAATAATTTATAAATCACTCCACTAGAAAAGAAAAAAATTATTAGTACAATTATATAAATAATATAAAATAATAAAATAAATATCAAAATAATAAAAGCAAGCATTGTCTTTTATTAAAAAAAACATTGTTTAGTTAATGAATATCAAACTCCATTCAAATAAAAATTCCATCAATAAATTTAATGAACAAAAAAAAGGACTAATACAATTATATTAAAAAAAATCGAATAATAAAAAAATATCAAAATAATAAAAACAAGCATGGTCTTTCTTTTATCTTAAAATAGTAAAAAAAAACATTGTTTAGTTAAAGAATATCAAACTCCATTCAAATAAAAATTCCATCAATAAATTTAATGTGTTAAAATGTTATCCTAGCATACACAACATGCTCAAATGCTATAGTTGTTCACACTGGAAAACGCACGTTATCAACTGCTCTCTGCAAAGTCTTATTCACCCATTGTTAGAGTCCAAGTTTTATATTTCTTAGTGATTCATCATCGAACTCTAGGTCGTACCGCTACTCTCCTGTCCCTTTCTCGATTGGTAGTAACATAATGAATATCCATAGATTTCCTGTCACTCAATTTGACGGTATTAGTTGCCATGTTAGCCAGCAGCCGAGCACCAAAGGTTTTCCTGATTGTGTCGGCGTTCTTCCCGGCTCCATATCAAACAACTTACATTCATTGCCTGTCACGCTTTACACACTGCTTACTATTTCTGTGAGTTGAAAGTTTGGATGACTGCTACTTCACACATTCACTTGGTCAGTTATCTGACAATTTAATAGAAATTCTGCAATTTCAGTTAAATTTATTATAGGATTTATTTTATTTTTTATTAGTTTAGTATTGGTGAAATTACATGACGATATAGAAATTCTGCAATTTCAGTTAAATTTATTATAGGATTTATTTTATTTTTTATTAGTTTAGTATTAGTGAAATTACATCATCGTCATGTTTAGGAATAATACTTAAATAAAGTAGACAATTGTGTTATGTTCCAGAACAATGATTAAATAAAACAAACAATTAAACCCACTACTTAATATTGGAGAATGCTTTAATGACTTACTCCATTATCATCTATTCAAAACCCTGTAAACAAATGTTAAATACTTTTCGCATTCCATTACTAATGTACACTACTGTGATTTGAAAGACAAAGTTGGGTGGTTGTTACTTTTCACATTCCACTGGCAAGTTATCTAACAACGTTAACAGAAACTCTGCAACTTCTTTTACGAGATGCATTTCAGAGTTGAAAGTTGGATGATTGCTCCTTGACACATTCCATTGGTTAGTTATCTGACAATGTTAACAGAAATTCTGTTTTCTGACAATATTAACAGAAATTCTGCAACTTGAAGTACGTTTCTTCTACTAGTTGCACTTTTGTGAGTTGAAAGTTGAATGGTTTTTACTTTACACATTCCATTGGGCAGCTGTCTGACAACGTTAACAGAAAATCTTCAATTTCAATTAAATTTCTCGGGTTGTGGAAACTACATTCTCTTATAGGAGTTGTCTATAATGCGACTTTTTGGAGATTTCGGTGACGGAATCCGGCGGAAGAAATGAGGTTAAATCTTGATTTTTAGCAATTAAAATGGTTTTTTAACTGCATATTTGGATTCAACACCTTGAAAAACCCCTGGGAGCCATTGATTGTGCAGAAACTAGCTATCAAACTTGGGATTCCAATGAATTGCTGCCGGATTTTGACCCGAAAAATCCGCCGGAAAGACTTTCAAAAAGTTGCGTTATAGACTACTGCATTCTCTTATCATCTTGATCCACCACTGTTTTTCTTCCCATGAATTCCATGGAGGAATCAAATGAATAGCGGAGGGAGAGACACTCTACAAGCATATGTGAACCTCAATGACAGATTTTTGGACAATGATTCGAAATGATAATAATTTTTTCAAGGAAGATTGGAAATGGTAATGAAAAAAAATTCAAAATGCCAGAATTTTTGAGAAAAAATAGCGTGCCAAGCAAATGTGAATCACATGTTCTCCTACCTTTTGAGGTCGTGGAAGATAGATACTGCTGCGTCTGGTGATACTAATTTTCAGGCATGGAAAACATATGGCCGCGTTTTGGTTGAAGATGCTGGGAAGCTTGATCCTGTCATTGGTAGAGATGAAGAAATTCGGAGAGTAGTTAGAATTTTGTCTCGGAGGACCAAGAACAATCCTGTGCTCATTGGAGAGCATGGTGTTGGAAAGACTGCTGTGGTGGAAGGGTTGGCACAAAGAATTGTTTGAGGGGATGTACCAAGCAATTTGCTAGAAGTGAGATTGATAGCCTTGGATATGGGAGCTCTAGTGGCTGGTGCCAAATACAGAGGCGAATTCGAAGAGCAACTTAAATCTGTATTGAAAGAGGTAGAAGAAGCTCATGGAAAAGTTATTCTCTTTATTGACGAAATACATTTGGTTCTGGGTGCCGGGCGTACTGAGGGATCAATGGATGCTGCCCATTTATTTAAACCGATGCTTGCTCGGGGCCAACTTAGGTGCATTGGAGCAACTACTGTGGAAGAGTACCGGAAGTATGTGGAGAAAGATGCTGCGTTTGAGCGACGATTCCAGCAAGTTTATGTAGCTGAACCTAGTGTGACAGACACTATTAGTATCCTTCGTGGTTTAAAAGAAAAGTAAGAAGGTCATCATGGTGTGAGAATATTGGACAGAACACTTGTAGTTGCTGTCCAGTTATCAAGTAGATATCTCACTGGGCGACATCTTCCAGACAAAGCAATTGATCTTGTGGATGAAGCATGTGCAAATGTAAGAGTTCAACTAGATAGTCAACCTGAAGAAATTGATACCCTTGAAAGGAAAATTAACGAGCATGGACTTTTTAGCCAGAAGGCAAAAAAATGTTTTGTTGTAAATTTAGCTGAGGTTAGACCAGCAGACAAGTTAAATTTTAAATCGTTAGTGAATTTTGTATAAATATATGTACGTTGCAGTGTAATGAATAAACTCTGATACCATATTAGAGATTACACTGCTGAACACACATCGCTCAACCTCTACCGCTCTGATATGGTATAAGAGCGATAGAGGTTGAGCGATGTGTTTGTTGGAACTACTACACCTACATGCAGACTCTCAGTTAGAGCATGCAACTGCATGCAACTACATGCAACTGCATGCGGACTCTTAGTTAAAGCATGCAACTACATGCAACTACTACACATCTACATGCGGACTCTTAGTTAGAGCATGGAATTGCATGCAAGATTCCTTTTGCATGACTTACTCCTTGATTTGCTCCTTCTTTAACTCCGCAACTGACTAGTTATCTCCGGAACTTGTTGTAGGTGTTGAGTCTTCTCATTGATCACCACTACAGTTCATTACCTTGGGATCTTCACCCACTATAGTTCATTACCTTGGGATCTTCACCCACTATAGTTCATTACCTTGGGATCTTCACTGAGTAATGCTATATAATGAGCATTGTAACATATTTTCTAATGAATCATTCTTTTCTTCTTTTGATTTTCCTTTAATGTTTTTGCTTTGCAAAGCTGTGTGTTCAACCTTTGCTAGCTAGATTCATCTGTGCATGAATTCTAAGACATTTACATGGTATCAGAGCCCACAGGTTGCTAGATAAAGGGCGCACCAGTACTTTATTTTGCAGGTATTACAGCTCGGAGATCGAAGATTGACAGAAAAATGGAGTTTCCCAAAGCATCGATCCTAACACCGTACAACTATCACGAATGGAAGGACCAAATGGTTCGATACCTTCGTCAAAAAGG
Organism: Pinus taeda; assembly: GCA_000404065.3. Taxonomy (NCBI): domain Eukaryota; kingdom Viridiplantae; phylum Streptophyta; class Pinopsida; order Pinales; family Pinaceae; genus Pinus; species Pinus taeda. The sequence goes on along the minus strand of APFE031003642.1, from coordinate 1,665 downwards.
GTTGTACAGGATTACCATGGCTACAGAAGTGGAACCCACTTCAGCCATAGAGAAATCCAAGTATCTCAACCGTATGGATGAGGCCCACGGATCCATATGCATGTGCATCTCTTCAGAGTTGCAGTTTCATCTATCTGCCTGCAATACTCCCAATGAGATTTGGAAAAAGGTTGAAGATCTCTACGGGAAACAGGATGAGATGAAAGGACATATGCTCGAAGTGGAGCTGCTATCATTGGATTCACAGAACTATGATAGAATTCAAGACTTCTTCACCAAATATAATGATCTATTGTTGTAACTCAAGGGTTGTGGAATTTACAAATCCAAGGAGGAGAGTCGCCAAATTCTCTCTATTATGTCAAAGCTCGGATCGGAATACTCCGTCTTTGTGTCTACATTTCATTCAGTAAGGCTCGCAACAGGTAAATCCTACACTATGCCTTCTCTCAAAGAAT
>APFE031003637.1:72201-98933 GCA_000404065.3 Pinus taeda | reverse complement strand
TATAATGAAGTTTAATTAATATCTAAATATAAAAAGTAACTTTAAAATATAATAAAGCTTAATTAATATATGTAATGCGGGGTCATGGGAGATGCCTAAAACAAATGGAAGAGTTCACGAGCCAACTGAACTGTGAGTTTAAAATATCATAAAGTTTAATTAATATATAAATGTAAAAAGTAACTTTAAATATCATGAGACTTTTATTTGTATTGTAAAAAACCAAAAATCACACGAACTGTAGTTTAAACATCGGGATGCGTGCTATGGCGAAGGAAACATTTTTAAACCGGTTCTTAGGCGTATCCAACCGAATCCGGATCCGGATCCAGATCAGATCCGGGGATCCGCGAATCCAGCCCCCAAGGTTGACGGATCCGGTAACATAGCTTCTAATGCTTATATGATGCGCGAATGTGTATAACTGTATTGGTTAAGTGAAGGCAAGTTAGAATATCTGTTTACGTGAAGATAATTAAGATCTGTTAATAAGATAAGTAAGACACTTTGCGTAGTTCGGGAAACATCACAGTTCGCTACCCTAGCGGCACGAAATCATCTTAGCCCCTAGTTAGGGCTGCGCGAAAGCCAATGGTAACAGATCGCGAAGGTACTTAGAACAAAGCGCGAATCGACCTGCGCGAAGACAAGGTCTAGTTAGAATAAACCAACATCACATCCATCTCAAGGGTGCGGAAACTTCCAGCATCCCCCAATACTGCTTCGGGTGAGACTTCAGTCTGCGCTCCGCAGGCTAATGCCAGAAGGGCCAGTAGTGTAGGGATTTGTTTGGCTAAATAACTTTGAACCTAGGTCAGGCCCCCATAAGCCAACAAATGGTTCTGTTGCCGAGGTCAGAATCTGCATAGAGATGTGTGATGTCGTATCATTGGAATCCAACTGAGAAAGAAATCGAAGGCTGGTTGGACAAAAGAATTCACGAGTTCACTGCATGGGAGAACAGAAACCCGCGACTATCAAAAGAAGAGTGGCTAGACAGCTACTTGCATATGAAGATCCACGAAATCTTTTTCGCGTCCTTCCCTACTGAGATATACGAGTGGACTACGAAGCTAGCAGATAGCCAAGGAAGGTGTAAACTTGATGGTCCTATTGTGTGGACCCCAGAGCTAGTGCGAAGGTTGGAAGCATCAGAGAATAAGATCACGCGCATCGTTGATCATTGGCTTGATCATATTATAAAAGGATTTGTTACTGAGTTCGCAGTTGACACCTCAGCGAAGCAAAGCGACAGTTTCTCAAAGGACCGCGAGGTAAGTACGTAAAGTCTTTGAATACTTGGATTAAAATGTTGTTCTACGAAAAGCGGGATATGCAGTTACCTTGATGTTCGGGGTTGTGCAAAGCAGAAAGGTTTACAGGAATGACAGAAATAATGGTCTAGAGAATAGCCCCTTGATTTCAGCTCGCGAAGGTCTCTTTGCGAAGTGTTATTCCCCTGATAAGACAAAGAATTCCGCGGATACCACCTCCACCCACACCACCACCTACTTCATCGCCATCACCTCCATCTTCACCCGTACCAACTCCACCACCACCACGATTTAGCATGGCAAACACAGTGAAGTTGCATGTGTTCAAAGGTTTGGGAAATGAGGATCTGAACCAATTCTAGTTCATTGTAAGAGTTGTATGGGAACCACAAGATGTTACAAATGACCATATAAAGAAAGCGACACTGGTTAGCGCTCTGTAGGATCGCGCGTTGACCTGGTATATTAAGTACTCGAACGATAACTCAAATGCGAAAGTCACGGATATCCAAACAGCACTAAATAGAGAATTTAACAGGCCTAAGTCTGAAGCACAGTCGATTGTGGGATTCAAAGAGATCATGATGCTACCAGGCGAGACTCCTTGGGAACTAGATTAGAGGCTGAAATGTACGATTCTTGAAGCCAATATGAATCTGACAAATGGACAGCATCGCGAGTGGTTTGTAGGTTCACTACTACCACATTTAAGGAGTGCGCTATCGCAGCAGAAGATAACAACTCAAGCAAAGGCATTAGAGATCGCTCTGAGGCTACATGAGACCCCAATGCAGGATCCTAACTTAGGAGTTCAGCAAATCCACGCACAGCTGAAGAATATGTGCCTTGAGATGCAGAGTCTAAAACAGGACAAGACGGTTTGACCAGAAGTGCAGAAGAAGTGTGGTGCATAAAATGCAAGAGTCGGGGTCATGACAAAGACCGCGGCCGGATTTTTTCGAATTACCTTGTAGGAGGAGGACTGATGCCTTTAAGGCCAGAAGTTCAAGCAAGACCTAGTGCAGCACCTGCTTTGTGGTGCGCTATCTATCAAATAGCAAGAAAACATGCCACGGACAATTGCCACTTGTTACAAAAGTCTACGCAAACTTCGCAACAATTGTTCTCCAACTTTTGTAGGTTAGTGGGACATGACGAGCGTACTTGCAGAAGCTATGAATTGATGATGGATAGAACTCCCACCTACAGGGTGCAGGCCGAAACGCGACCCCTTGACCAAAAAGCAGGAATGGCGCGAACAGGATTTCAGGGGTGTGGACAAGGCCGAGGCGGAAGAGGACCTAGTGGAGGTCACAGACAGTTGATTTGCTACAATTGAAGAGGGCCAAGACAATATGCCCACGATTACACAAATCCAACGCGCCCGTCGTGCAAGTATTGCACGTTGTTTGATCATGAGACAGAAGATTGTCCTACGCTAATAGCTAGGATACGCGACAAAGGAGGGCTACCGCCTCCCCCAACTCAGACCCTGCAAATGATGAGGTCTGAGCCGTGCGAGAAAGATCCAGACGTAAACATTGTGCTCTGAAGTGGAATCGCGACGGGAGATAACAAAGGGAAACAACCAAGAGACAGTACTTGGGTTCACAAAGCCCTAGCAAAAGAGGCCGAGTTTGATTTGGAGCGCGTTCAGGAAACCTTCATGGAGGCTAAGAAGAGCTTCGTTGATGCCTCCACTTTAGGAAGCAAAGATAAGCCGGAGCCGGAGATGGACCCATCCATGCTCACAACTTTCCTAGAAACCTATATGAAGTTACTGCACGACAATAAGGCTGTGAAAGGGTTACAGGAGCTCATCAACATATGCGTTGGGACCGCGCCAGGAGAACCGCGTGTAGTTCGGAAGATCGGAAAGAATAAGACAAGGACAGGCCGTGAAATGAGACTCACCGCGCAGATCGAAGAATATGAGATGGATCAAGTCATTCTAGATTTGGGATCAAATGTGAATGTTCTACCAAATAGGACATGGGAGCGAATGGGGAGACAAGCGCTGCAATGGTCTCCAATTCAGCTGAGAATGGCGAATCAGCAGAAAATAATACCCATGGGGCGATTGCAGGGAATAACTGTGGATATTGAGGCCACGAACGCGCTAGCAGATTTTGAAGTAATAGAGATTGTTGATGACAGCAATCCCTATCCCGCGCTCTTGGAGATTGACTAGGCCACTGATATGAATGGGGTAATTAATCTGAAGAAGCGAAAAATGATCTCTAAAAAGAAGTCATTGCGCGTAATTATACCCCTGGACCCTGCTGAAGGATCGCGCTATACAGAACCGGTCTGCGACTATGAAAGTGATGATGATCTTGACTGTATCTATAAGATAAGAGCGTGAAACCAAAACAGGGTAAATCCCACCGCAGATGGACGAATTACATGGGAGCGCGAAAGATCCCGCACTTCGGATTTCGACAAAGAAATAGAACGATGGCAGAATCGGTTACACGAAGTAACTACGCTAAATTGCAATATGATGACCAGGTCGTTGCGCTACGTGTCGACAGAAGTAAGAGATTTGCCTACTTATGATGGTCTAAATGAGGTAGATACCTTCTTGGATGCATTTGAAAAAAGGGAGGTGCTACAAAAGAAACGCTTCCAGGACTTGGACTGGGTATTGTGCGCTACGCCCGCAGAATGGTGGGGTACGCACAAAGGAAGCTTTGATGATTGGCACGAATGTAGGAAAATGATGTGAATATTATTTGGAAAGCCTAAGATGCAACTAACAGACATGTATGATGGGCAGGATGATCCGCGCACGCATCTGCCCAAGTGGATGCAGGCTTGTGGAGAAAAGCCACAACCTAAGTGGGTGCCCCTGTTTTGTCATACCCTAGATGTTATACCAATGAACTGGCATATAGAAACACAGCTCCGCCATGGGACAGGTGAATGGGATATCCTGCGCGAAGGGTTCATGATGACCTTCAGTTTTGAGGATGGATGGGACAGTATTGATAAAGCGCTACAAGAAGTAAACGTAACCATCTTTAGGATAACACAGGAGCCGGTAGACTTGATTCAGCCTGAATGGGCTACTCAGCTGAGTTGCGCGCTGGAATGTTACAATGTAATTGCTGAAGAGGAGGATGAGGATCTGCGGAATATTAACATTCCAGAAACAAGAGGCCACCGCAAGGTTCAAGGACCACATATTCAGAACCCTCATATAACCGCGTCAGTGAAAACTAAGCAGGTGAACATTGGTATGGAGGCAGAACCCAAATTCGCAAAGATCGAAGACTATTGGGACGACGCGATGATGGATAAGGTCGCTGAATTACTCCGGGAATATCAGGACTTATTCTTGACCAAGTTTACGGATTTGAAAGGGATAATCGAAGATCTAGGAGTGATGAAGATCACGTTAAAGCACGAACCCAGTTAAGCAGAGGCCTTTCCGCTTAAATTTGAAATACAAGGAGAAGATCCGCGTAGAACTAGACAAAATGCTCGCAGCAGGCAACATTTAGCCTGTGGAAGAATCTGATTGGGTAAGCCCAATGGTAGTGCAAGAGAAGAAGTAGAAGGACGAGATAAGGATATGTGTGAATCTCAGAAAATTGAATGACTCTTGTGTGCATGATCCATTCCCAACTCCGTTCACGGATGAAGTGTTGGACAATGTAGGTGGTCAAGAAGCATATTCTTTCACTGATGGGTTCTCTAGGTACCACCAAATCAAAATCGCGCTGAAGGATAGGAGCAAGACAACCTTCGTGACTGAGTGGGGTTGCTTTCAATATGCTGTCATGCCATTTGGATGAAAGAATGTGTTGACCATCTATTCACATGTGGTTGTTGCAGCATTCAAGGAATATATTCATAAGTTCTTGAAGGTCTATTTTGATGACTGGACTATATTTGGGTTGGTTAAGCGCCATGTAGTGAGCTTGCGCTTGATGCTGGATACCTGTCGAAGATACCAAATCGCGCTCAACCTTAAGAAATGTGTGTTTCTTGTTCCTTTTGGGAACTTATTGGGGCACGTGGTTTGCAGACAAGGGCTAATGGTAGACCCCGCGAAGATCGCGGTGATTCTGAGCTTGGAAGCACCAAGAAGTGTGAAACAGTTGCGCGCTACTCTGGGACATACAAGATATTACAAAAAGTTTATCAAAGGTTATGCCCAGATCAACGTGTCAATGGAAAAATTGTTGAAGAAGGATGTCACGTTCTACTGGAACGATAACTGTAAGAAAACCCTGGATATATTGAAGGAAAACATGGTTACTACGAAGATTCTTGTCTTTCTGAATAGGAAGAAAGAGTTTCATGTGCATCTTGACACGTCGTGTATAGTGTTGGGGGCAGTACTAACACAGGATGACAGAGAAGGCTTAGATCACCCTATCGCGTTCGCAAGTCGCAGATTATCTAAAGCAAAGAAGAACTATTCCACCAGTGAGCGCAAGGGGCTAGCTATGGTATATGCGTTCCAGAAGTATCAACACTACTTGCTAGGAGGTCACTTTAAGATGTATATGGATCACTCTGCGTTAAAATCCCTGGTCAATAAGCCTGTGTTGGGGAGGGCACATCTGCAAATGGCTTTTATTATTCCAAGAATATGACTTTGAAGTTGTGAACACTGGACGATTCAACACGGGACCAAATCACCTGTCGTGCATCGAGACAGGGGAAGAACCTACTAGTTTGGAGGAAGGATTACCCGACGCGGAGCTCTTTGCTATGCGCGTAGCAGATGGACATTTTGAAGATATAATTCACTTTCCAACAATTGGAACTGCGCCGGAAGGATACTCTCTCCAGCAAAAGAAGAAATTAGTGGTGCGGGCGACAGATTTCTCTGTCATTGTTGGGCATCTATACAAGATGGGGAATGATGAAATACTGCAAAAGTATGTCCCTGAATTTGAACGAAGCAGCATCCTCGCGGACGCTCGGGCGCTACGGGAGGACATTATGCAAGAAGAGCAACCGCACAAAAGATTCTACGTGCAAGGTTGTGGTGGCCAACCCTTCATCAAGATTCAAAAGCATATTGCAAGGCGTGCGATGTATGTCAGAGAACAGGTAGGCCATCGCAGTGGGACGAGATGCCTTTGAATCCACAAATGACATTGCAACCTTTCGAAAAATGGGCAATAGATTTCGTAGGACCCATCAAACCTCAAGGAAAGATAGGCGCGAGACACATTATCACTGCGACGGAGTATTTGACTCGTTGGGCAGAAGCACAGCCGGTGAAGGATTGCATGGGCGCGACTGCCACGAAGTTTCTGTTTGAACATATACTGACGCGATTTGGATGTCCGAAGATCTTGATGAGCAATCACGCTACACACTTCCTAAACGAAACGATCAGCGCACTCATGGAAGAGTTTCGGGTGAACCACCAGAAGAGCACATCGTATCACCCACGGGCTAACAAGACAGTAGAAGCGTTCAACAAAGTACTGGAAACTGCGCTGACCAAGGTATGCAATGCACAGCGAAGTGATTGAGACCTACGCATACCTGCAGTGTTATGGGCTTATCGAACGACGTGTAAGAAATTGACAGGACAGACACCTTTTAGGCTTGTCTATGGAGTGGAAACCGGAAGCCTATGGAATATATCATGCCTAGTCTGCGCATAGCAACGCTCAAAGGTATGACAAATAGCGGAGCCCTGGAGGAAAGGCTCGCGCAGCTGGAAGAGCTCGAAGAAGAACGATTGTTGGCTGGATTCCACCAGCAAGTCCAAAAACAGCGTGAAGAGGCATGGCATGACCGACACATCAAGTTGCGCACATTCAAAGTAAACGATCTGGTTTTGTTGTATGATAGTAAGTTTGATAAATTCCCAGGGAAATTCAGAATGCACTGGTTAGGGTCGTATATTATTAAGGAGATTACAAATGGTGGCGCAGTACAGTTGGTAGAGTTAAATGGAGAACCCTTCCCAGGAAAAGTGAATGGCAGTCGTCTGAAGCCATACACAGGTGGCCCAGCCATCTGACTAGCCGACAGAAGCACACTCTTAGCGCTCCAGGCAGCTAAAAGGAGGAACGGGACTATAAACTACTATGCCCGAAAACTGCGCGATGACGAACTGCAGGCAGTAGCGAAGTGTCACAGGGTCCACGACAGCACGAATGCAGCTGCGTTGGCGCGCAGGTTTATTGGAAAGTGACCGTTACAGTCACTATTCACGATTTGATGCTTGGTTTGAGACCAAATGGAGCAGGCGGCAAGCATTTAAGGCAAACTTTATGGTCTAGATTCTTGACAATCTGTCGCCAATCTAGCATTAATGGACCGAATGTGGGGAGAACGGTCGAATTCAAATTCGAAAGGCGCTATAAATTACAAGTGGTTGTTCAGCAAACAACACTTGGCAATTTGAGAACTGAGTTGTTGCGCACTCAGGTTTTCATGAACCGAGACTTATTCGATATTCTGAAACCAAATTCGTTATTTGAGCAATTACCAGAGACACTGAGAAAACTGTAGCATAGCACTATGTCAGTACCCGAAGAAGCCATGGACACAGGAGTAGTGACAGCCGAGGAAGCCGTGCAAGAAATTACGGAAGTAGAAGCCCCAAAGAGCATCGAAATAATCGTTGAGGTCCTTAAATCGCCGCGCACACCGAGACCTAAGAAGGGCAAGCAGGCCATGATACCGATGCACGTCTTGCCCAGAAATCCACTAAGGACCAAGCTCACACTAGAGGAAAAGGGGAAGGCCATTAATTTGGAGGCCGATGAGGAGAAAGAGTTTGAAGAAATCCTGGTAGAGGAGGAGGATGTAGAGATGGAAGTCGAATCCCAGGGCACAGACCCTATCACCAAGCTGTCGGAATATGTTCCTCCGTGAAAGGGTAAAGCCAAGGTGCCCAAGGATATAGATGAGAGCAAGAGCTCTCTGCAAACTTCGCTGCTCCCAAACAATATTGTGTTTGAGGTGCGCACTTGGGATAGATTCCCGTATTGAAATTTGAAGATTGGGACCTCGCAGACCACGAGAAGTTCCCACATTTAGCGACTGCGAAGCTAATGCGCCAAAAGATGAATGCGTCGGTTGGAATGATTGAATTAGAGCCGCGCAAATGGCTCGGAGGGGTTGAGAAAGCAGGGTTGCTAAACCTGCTCTGGGTACCACATTACCACCGCGCCCCAGTGACTGTTTTTGTCATCAGGCCACTGCTATGCTTGGTGCATGATGGGTGCTTGTGGCTGGAGGAGCCCATCCCCATCACAGACCATCAATTACACGACTCCCTTGCGCAGGGGAGGACCCATCAAACATTTCAGAGGGAAAAAGTGACAAGCTCGCCATCGCAGAGGTAATGAAAAAGAAGTACAAGTTGGAGAAGAAGAAGCAGGGGTATGCCATCTCGAACATCAACAACCTTGCACTCAAGGTTGCGACTCAGATATTGGCAGGGAAGGTGATGCGGAAGTGTCGCGCAGATGAGGTGTCCGCAGTTGCATTAGCGACACAATGCGCAAAAGGGGTCCAATTCAACTGGGCAAACTATCTATGCAGTGAGTTCCTTGCGAACTGCCGCAAAGCACAGGAGCAGGGCAAAACATTTCATTACACATGGCTCCTGTTCTCGATAGTACTGGTGGCATGGGAGTTGCCCAAAGATAGCCAGTTCCCATCGATCGCACAGTACCTTCCAGAAGCAGCGTAGTACGCTTCACTGTGGGCAACTAGGGACGCGCAGAGGATAAGGGAGAGTAAGATATTTTGGGTGCTCGTGGAGATGAACATCAGGATGGGGATCAATCGCAAGTCACGGTTATCGCCCACAGTCTACAACAATCTGCAGAGCTTTGCAGAATTCAAAGCACACTTCCACCATGTCTTCATCAGGGCGTGGAAGGACCCTATGAAGACATGGCATGAGTTACCATGCTTAGCAACCGACGATGTAATTTTCGCGATCTTTGAGTCTTGGCCGTCGGAGTGGCACACTCTAGCTGACTCCGCAATGGAAGCAGGAATGTCCACCGCGCAGCGAAAGAAGGAAGAGACAAAATTGCGGATGGCGCAATTGGAGGAAAAGCGCAGGAAAGAAGAAGCAGCAGCTAAGGCCCAGGCGGCACGTGACACTTCGAAGTTGGCAAAGCAACAGAAAACAACAAAAGAGGAGCACGAAGGACAGAAGTCACCTTCGCCCTATGTTGCAGGAAACGTGGTACATAGGTCCGTTTCTGTACGGAAACTGGTACGAAAACGCGGAAACGCGTTTGGTACGGCCGTGAAACGCATTTCCGGCCGTACTGCTACGTTTCCCGAAACGGAAACGCGTTTCACGGCCGTATGACCCACGTTTCCTCATTAACTTGTGTTTTTTTTAATTTATTTTTAAGGTATGTTAGTGACTTCTAGTTGCTTCTAGATGCGTGTCTAAAGTTATAAAAGTGAATATTTGCCCTAGTGTTGATATGCAATTCATCAGGAAGTTTGAGGCATATGCAGCTCATGGTAATGTTAAATTCTTAAAGTAAAAGTGATATTCTCCTTTATTTTTCATTTTCATCATTTCACTTAAATTTTTAACATTACCATGAAATGACTCAGGATGTTTGAGAGTGGTTTCGCCCTCATTGGATTTCATATGGAGAAAGTAGAATTTTAGATCTCACTCAAAATCCAGCAGACATATTAGTTTTTCAGGATTTCAGGATTGGGGGGATTGCAATGTTTCCATTGGATTTTATCATGTACTAGGGTATGGAACTTGTATTTAATCAAGAGAACCAAGCCTTCTATGCAGGGGAAACTCCCAATAAGCAAGATCATGTAGGGTACTAGGGTATGAAACTTGTATTTAATCAAAAGAACTAAGGTTGTTCGATTATGTAGGAGGAGACTCCCAATACAACAGTGGTCCTTCTAAAGAATGGGATGTGGATGCAAAAAATCTTGATTTAGATCTCTCTCTTGCAGCCTTATAGTCTTTATTGTATTTGCAGCCTCATATATTAATATAAATAAAGACTGATTTTGAGATTTGGATATATAATAAAGGTTGCTTCTGGATATTCTGATATTTTTATTTTCATTATGTGATCATTCATGAGTAAATGTGATGTAAATTAAATCTTAATGTTTAAGTGTAATAAATTATAATGTATCATTTATGCTTTATGATTGCACACACACACACACACATATATATATTCGCGTTTCCCCATTTCCAAAATTTGGGGAGGTCGCGTTTCGTATCGCTTCCCATTTCGGAAACTCGTACCCGTTTCCCCGTTTCGTGCAACTTAGCGTCATAACAAACTAGAACTCAGCTCCTGGCAAATGCGGTCACCAAATATTCTTGGAAGATTCCCTAACAGGACCTCTCCTCCTCGCTGGTCTCCCTCCTTTTCTTGCAGTCAAGACAAAGATATTCTTTTCCTTCAACGAGCTTCTCCCTTGTTATGTGTTGCTCACTTTGGATGTGCTCAAATGAATTACATTCACCTTCTATTTATATGCTTTAGAAGAGCTCAACGAATTAGTGAAGAGACATGACTTTTGGCTAATTTCACTTCAAGCCTACATGATTTGAACACCCAAAAAATTCATTGTCAACTTCAAAAATTCATATCTAATCAAGGGCATCTCGGAATTCGACGATTCTCAAAGCGTTTGATTCTCCTCGCTGTCCTCTATCATCTCCATCCATCACATGTCCAAAATGTTCCATGGTTTTGGCCCACACATTGATGGATGCAAAACTCCAACCTTTGGTTCCAAGCGCACAAATGACTTTTGTGGTACTTCACCCTCCAAACCCCGAACCCTAGGGCTTGGAGTACCTCCCAAGCTACTCAAAAATCAACATGGGCAGGGTTCAATTCTCATGAGGGCTTATCCTAGAGCCATGGGGTCACCTTGAGGCAGTGGTCGAAGGTGTGGTTGCACCCATAGAGATTATAGTAAATGATATTGTGATCCCTGTACACATAAATGGATCAAAGCCCATCCCCTTGTTCTTCAAAATTTTTAATAATTTATAACCCTGGAGGGACAATAGTTTATACTTATGCCTGGAGTCTTGGTTCCTCTTCCAATAATGTGGCTAAAGCTTATGCACTCCTACAAGGGTTAAATCTTGCCAAAACTCTCAACACATCAAGCCTTACCGTGGTAAGGGATTCCAAACTAATTGTAAAATATTTAATTTCTGATTTGTTTCCACTTGATTTCAAGTTGGCATTCGTTCTCAAAATGATTGGGCATGGTAACGAATTGTTTGCAAAGGTACATTGTTATCACATTCTGTGGGAGAATAATTTAGTGGCAAACCACCAATCATATCTAGCCACTAGGGAAAAAAATGGAGATTATAATTATCAATGGTAAGGCTTACATACAACTAGTCCCCTGATTATGCAATGAAAGGTCCTCAAATCTCCACCTTAATATGGCACATGGAGAGATGTATGGAACTTTCCTCTCATGATGCAAGGACTATGGCTCTTTTGGTAATCAGAGCCTGCCTTAGCCAGACATGGCAATTGGGGCACATCCATTTGGCTCAAGTTGACAGCCAAGCAACATTGCTGGAAACAAATGAAGACATGGAAGCAACAGCAAGAGGCAAGGCAGTAGCAGCTAGATGAATCTCCTATGATCCATAATCATATATGTATTTTAATGTTTATAACATATTAGGTCACTTCTATTGAGTATATGTTGTTAGATGTTTCAAAGTAAACTTGTATTGTAAGCTACCCATAGCTGGTAGCCTTAAACACAGTCGGGATACAGACAAGAAACCATTTTTTTAATATAACTTCACAATGAGATTATCCTACAGCCTTTTATTAATACAAATTCCCCAGTTTCATTTTTTTAAAAGTATTATTATTATTTTCAATAGAGTAATATTACAATTGCAAATATAGCCACGTTAACTATAGTGTTAAATGTCGCAGTGTTGATGAGTTAATGCAGGGAGCATAAAACTAAAATAAAATTGGGAATGCAGCCACGCTAATTGCCAGTACTATGTTGAAGAGCTAATGTTGGTGTGAAAGGATGGCATGTATATAACCAGTGCATACTCAGCAATGGAAGCCGTTGGAGTTGAACAACATTATGAATTGATGTTGCTCTTTTCAAGGGGAATAGTGGTTCATGTAGAAGAACTAATCTAGTAAAGAAATTGTCAATTAATAAACCTTATGTTTAGATTTTGAGAGTTCCATTGACCAAGCCAGGGCTGCAGCGTGCAGTTTCACCAAGAAAAAAATGAGCATGTTTATGCGTTTAGTGGCTCTGGACAAATGCATTAATTACCAAGACACAAGAAAACATTTTTTTCGTAAGTAATGAGTTTTGCTAAGTAGCACCTCCTAGTAACTTAGTTGGAGAAAACCACATCGGGATAATAATAGAACTAAATATTGGAAGTCACCAAAAAGTAGCTCTACAATGCACCTTCCTTTGAAACAACATTGTTTGTTGAACCTGAATGCACTGTTAACAATCCAAAAATATGTTTCATTGTGTCTAGTTTGCAATAAACTAAACAAAGTCCTTCTGTTAGTCCACTTTTCTCCAAGTGGGCCTTGGTTGGAAACCCCTAATAGATGATCAATCAAGCAAAGACTTGCAATTTATAACTAAGGCACATGGACCATAAACTATGTAACCTAAAAGCATTGACGATAGATGCCAAGGCATGTGTTTCATGTCACAAAGAGTAAAATTTATGGAGTCAAACTCCTAAAGTTGCTTAGTAAACACCCACCCCAATTGCTCCACTGGGGGCCTTCCATGTCAATGATCAGCTTGACCAAGTCTTTTAGAGGAATCATCCTAAAAAATGCTTTGATGGATACCCCCTCAAAGGAGATAAGGGCTTGTTACTGATTTGATTAATAGGGTTGGAAAGGTTCATGCAACCTGCTAAGATGGGCACACATAAGGTAGGAGCCTATTGTCACCTTGACCCAAATGCCCACTCTTTAAGCACAACTTCCTCCGAAAACCACCCAAGTGAAGATGAGTGCCTTCCTTGGGACCAAAGGATGAGATGGAGTTAATTATTGGTTGCCCTACTATTGAAGTTTCTAAGTCTACCAGTTAGAAACCCTCCATGCACTTTACTGATTTATTCCTACTTACTTGTTCTGTTACTTAACAAGCTATTTACAATGTAAATACTGAAAATAAACACTAGTGCATACTCAACATATTACAGATCATCAATTGAAGGAAACAGAAACAAGCACACACATGACACTGTTATTTTTGGACCAATGTCCCCGGAAAAACCCAATGAGGGAAAATCGGTGCAACTCTCTGAGGGTTTTCTTATTAAGCAATTTCAGAGTACAATCTGGGTGCCAAATCCGGCTTACCCAACAGAGAATTTCCTTGGCAGTAATACCTCTCAGTGTGAGACAAATGCCTCGGCTTAAACCCCGAATAAACCTTCCAGTAGCTCCTCAACTCCAGTCTGCCCCAGAGACCCTGACGTCTGGCTTTCTGGATTGCATCAACCTCTCTCTACCCAACATTGGCCTTGCGTCACCCTGAATGGGTCTACGTCAGCCTTCTGACCCTCTGCGTCAGCAACGCTGGCCTCTCTGAAGCACTGTGTAGCTCCTGGCTGCCTCTGCGTGGCCCTGTGTGAGCCCTGGCTGCTATTGCGTCACTCTCTCAGGCTCCTGCGTTGCTCTCCCGACACTATCCCTGCCTCTCTATCTCTCTGTACTCAATGCCCCTCAGCTGCAACTCCGATCACTGATTCTATCTCTCTTAGCAAACCCCGCTCTAGAGAATAGAATGATTGATCATCTGGTGTGCTCTCTAAGTGACCCTCAAGCCCCCTCTTATACTTTTCTCGTTGACATATCAACGGCTGAGATTAAGTCCCTAATCAATGATAAGATTAGATCTGGCTTAATCCATGACTTTTGGACCATTCTAACACAATTTTATATTAGTCCACATTAATATTTTAATTTCCCTTAGTTTAGACTTAGGGACTCCATTAAAAATATTAATTATTTTAACATCTCCTGAACTGTTTAGAATCTGCCCAAACCCTTTCTGGGCATTGGATATCTCATGTGCCCCAACCTCTTCACCAAATTTCGTGGCTAGAGGCTAGAGCACATAATATGCTACCACAAATCAACACTTCCTCTTGGCGAGGACTGTGCTTTAGCAATATTCCTCACTGAGTATTACTCTGATCATCTGACATCAGTCCCTGTGCTGATGCTAGGCCTGCTGCCCGCCATCCTTTGCATTGCCGTATCCTGTACTTTTGCCCATGGTTCTACCACTGCCACTGCTGCATCTGTACAACTCCCTCTACATCTGTGTTGCTGCTGGTCCTTTCTCCCAACACTGCATCCACAGTGCAACTCCTCTCATCATGCTACATCGTGCTGCCCACTGATGCACTGCAACTCAGTTACTGAGAAGTAAGTAACTGATCTCCCAAATTTGACCTCTGTGTTGGGCTAGAGACCCTCTTGATGCTGAAGCTCCCTCTACCGCTGACAAGTTCTCCCTCTCTGTCCTCTGCGCTGCTGCAACAACTCCCTGCATCTCGCACCGTTGCACCCCTCTCTGTGCCATCCTGCACTGGTGCAACACTCCCGTGCCTCTCACACTGCTGTAGCTTGCTAGCCTCACGCTGTCTTGGGACTCCTGCACTATAGCTCTCTATGTTTCTCCATTCGCATCCATCTCTACCCAACTTAGCCAGTCCTGCTACTCCTCTTCGGGGCTCCCGTAGCATGGTCTAATCCATGAGGCTGGGTACCTCGAGGATCCTGACCCTCATCGCCTGTAGTCCACCTGACTACAGCGCGATGTTTCCCCACTTCCGTTCAAGTGGTGCATGTGCACTCATGGCACAGTCATCGTCTGTCAACACTTCCTTCTCTGCCCTTGTTGGCGCTTCCTTAGTCTTGGAAGACTCTCCCTTACTCTTCTTCCTTGGACAATGGGTCGCATAATGACCCAACTCCCCACAGTGGAAGCACTTGATCTTGGAGAGATCCTTCTTCTTCCGCTTTTCTTGCTTTCCCTCAGATGCTAAGGTAACATCCTCCTCCTCCTGAATGACTCTGATTCCCTTGCCGCTGCTTCCCACCTTTGATTGTCGTCTGCTCTCTTCTTGGCGAAGAGCCGCCCACATCTCATCCCAAGGTGGAAGTGTCCCTCTGCCCAGTATACTCTGGACAAACCTCCCAGACTTCTGAGACAACATTCAGGGTTGTCCTCACCATTAATTCCTAATCCGGTGTGGCTTCTATAGCAGTCAAATGAGCTCGGATCTCATTCAGTCCTTCGAGGAAGGTGTCAATTGGTTCTCCCTTCTTCATCTGATATGACCTCAACTGATTTCCTAGTAACATTCTTCTCTGCACAGAAGTATGCTGGTACAATTTCTTTAGGGCCTCCCACATCTCATTTGCCATTTCCTTCTCGGCAATATGTGGTACTACATGGTCCTTGACCCCGTCAAGGATGATGCTCTTGGCCCTCGCCATTGCCTCCTCGTACTTGTTGTTCTCAGCTGGGTCGACTAGGATAGCTATCGTCTTCAAGGCGAAGTGCTTGACACGATTTCTTCAAGTACGAATAAGATTGAAGTTTCTAAGTTTACTTAGTTAGAAACCCTTCATGCACTTTATCTAATTTATTCCTACCTACTTGTTATTTTTCGTTAACAAGTTATTTACAAGGTAAATACTGAAAATAAAGACTAGTGCATGCTCAACATATTACAGACCAACAACTAAAAGAAACAAGAACAAACACATCACATGGCACCATTATTTTTGGACTAATGTGCCCGGAAAAACCCAACGTGGGAAAACCGGTGTAGCTATTTGAGGGTTTTCTTATTAAGCAATATCAGAGTACAATCTAAGTGCCGAAACTGGCCTACCCAACAGAGAATTTCCTTGGCAGTAATACCTCTCAATTTCTGACAAATCTACTGGCTAAAACCCTAGATAATCCTTCCGGCAGCTACTCAGCACCAATCTGCCCCAGAAACCCCAGCGTCTGCCCAATCTGGACTGCGTCAGCCTCTCCTAGCCCAGCCTTGGCTCCGCATCATCCTATCTTGGCCCACGTCAGCCCCAGGAGGCCTTGCGTCAGCTTTGTGAGCCTCTGTGTCAGCTGCGTTGGCCTCTCTGGTGCTCTACACAACACTTAGCTGCCTCTACGTGGTCTTGCGTGACCACTGGCTGCTCCGGCGTTTCTCTCTGTGGCTGCTCTGCTACTAACCCGACACTATCTCTGTCTCTCGGTACTTAATGCCCCTCAGCTGCTCTCCCGATCACTGATTCTATCTCTCTTAGCAAACCCCGCTTTAGAGAATAGAATGACTGATCACTCTGGTGTGTTCTCCAAGTGACCCTCAAGCCTCCTCTTATACTTTTGCTGTTGACATCTCAACGACCGAGATTAAGTCCTTAATCAACAGATAAGATTAGATCTGGATTGATCCATGTCTTTTGGGCCACTATAACACAGATTCATATTAATACACATTAATATTTTATCCTAAGTTTAGACTTAGGGACTCAATTAAATATATTAATTATTTTAATATCTCTTGATCTATTTAGAATCTAATCAAACCCTTTATGGGTATTGGAGATCTCATGTACCCCAACGTCTCCAACAAATTTCGTGGTTAGAGCACATCCGATGCTACCCCAAATCAACACTCCCTCTTAGCGAGGACTGTGCTCTAGCAATACTCCTCACTGAGTATTACTCTGATCATCCGACATCAGTACCTGTGCTGATGCTAGGCTTTCCTGCCCAACATCCACTGCACTGCTGCATCCTGTACTGCTGCCCATGGTTTTGCCACTGCCACTGCTGCATCTGTACGACAGCTCCCTCTACATCTGTGTTATTGCTAGTCCTTTCTTCCAGCACTACATCTGCACTGCACCTCCTCTCATCAAGCTGCATTGTGCTGCCCACCGCTACACTGCAGCTCAGTTACTGAGAAGTAACTGATCTCCCAACTGACCTCCTTGTTGGGCTAGAAACACCCACTGAGGTTAAAGCTCCCTTTGTCGCTGACAAGTGCTCCCTCTCTCTGACCTCTGCACTGCTGCAACAACTCCCTACATCTTGCACCGTTGCACACTTCTCTGTGCCTTCCTGCACTGGTGCAACACTCCTGTGCCTCTCGCACTACTGCAACCTACTAGCCTCGCGCTGTCTCGGGACTTCTGTTGTAGCTCTCTCATCGCTCCATCCGCATCTGTCTCTACCTGACTCAACCAATCCTGCTACTCCTCGACGGGGCTCCCGTAGCAAGGTCTTAACCAAAAGGCTAGGTACCTCGAGGATCCTGCCCCTCATCGCCTGTAGTCCATCTGACTACAACTCAATGTCTCCCCACTTCCGCTACAGTGGCGCGTGTGCACTCATGGCACAATCATCGTCTGTCAAAACTTCCTTCTCTGCCCGCGCTGGTGCTGCCTTAGTCTCAGAAGACTCTCTCTTACTCTTCTTCCTTGGACATTGGGTCACATAATGACCCAGCTCCCCACAGTGGAAGCACTTGATCTTGGAGAGATCTTTCTTCTTTCACTTTTCTTGCTTCCCCTCATATGCTAGGGCCACATCTTCCTCCTCCTGCTTGACTTTGATCCCCTTGTTGATGCTACCTGTCTTCGATTGCCATCTGATCTCTTCCTGGCGAAGAGCTGCCCACATCTCGTCCCACGGTGGAAGTGTCCCTTTGCCCAGTATACTCTGGACAAACACTTCCCAGTCTTCTGAGACAGCATTCAGGGTTGTCCTCACCATCAACTCCTGATCGGTGTCGCTCCTATAGCAGTCAACTGGTCTCGGATATCATTCAGTCCTCTGAGGAAGGTGTCAATCAATTGTCCCTTCTTCATCTAATACGACCTCATCTGGTTCTCGAGCATCATTCTTCTCTGCACAAAAGTATGCTGATACAGCTTTTTGAGAGTCTCCCACATCTCAAATGTCGTTTCCTTCCCAGCTAAATGTGGTACCACATGATCCTTGACCCCGTCAAAGATAATGCACTTGGCCCTCGCCATCGCCTCTTCATACCTATCATTATCATTGGGGTCGACTGGGATAGCTACTACCTTCAAGGAGAAGTTCTTGACACCATTCCTGTTAAGCACTGATAAGATTCGGGCCTTCCAAACTGCGAAGTTTGATTCTCCGTCCAATCTATCCTCGTCTCTTACCACATGTAGTGCCATGATGCTCCTCTACTTCCCTCCTGGAAGTTCTCTGTTTGACTCCTTTGAGTCTCTACTTCTCGTCTAGAAGTTCTCTTTTGGACTCCCTCTAAGTCCTGATTTCCTCTTGGAAATCCTTCTACTGCTTGTCGAGATGCCCCCTACTCTAATCGACTTGTGTAGCTGCATTGCTAATTCGGGCTCCTCGATTAGAAACCCTCGGTAACAACTCCTCTGGACCTGCTCTGTCAGGTACTATTTTGACTATAGTACCTCACCAGCTCCACTCTGCAATATTCCTGCAGCCTTCTAGACCCTAGTAACTGCCTCTCTGTGAACTGCGTCAGCTCCTCTCTGCCTCACGCTGGCCCTGCATCACGCCGATGGGTCTGCGTCAGCCTTGGGAGTCCGTGCATCAGCCCTCTAACCCTCTGCGTCAGCCCTGGGAGTCCCTACATCAGCCCTCTAACCCTCTATGTCAGCAATGCTGGCCTCTTTGAGGTTTTGTGTAGCTCCCGGCTTCCTCTGCGTGGCCCTAGCTAGCTTTGCGTCAAACTCTTTGGCTACTACGCTACTAGAAACAACTTCTGTCACCTCGGGACAGTTGTTTTCTGCTGCTATTGCTCCACTTGGCTGATGTCTTTTAGTCCTCTTGTGATTTGCATCACGCTCCAATACATGTTGAAGTTTCTAAGTTTACTTAGTTAGAAACCCTTCATGCACTTTATTTGATTTATTCCTACCTACTTGTTATTTTTCCTTAACAAGTTATTTACAAGGTAAATATTGAAAATAAACATTAGTGCATGCTCAACATATTATAGATCAACAACTAAAAGAAACAAGAACAAACACACCACATGACACCATTATTTTTGGACTAATGTCCCTGAAAAACCCAATGTGGGAAACCCAGTGGAGCTATCTGAGGGTTTTCTTATTAAGCAATATCAGAGGACAATCTGGGTGCCGAAACTAGCCTACACAACAGAGAATCTCCTTGGCAGTAATACCTCTCAGTTTTTGACAAATCTATTAGTTGAAACCCCAGATAATCCTTTCGGCAGCTACTCAGCACCAATCTGCCCTAAAAACCCTAGCGTCTGCCCAATCTGGATTGTGTCAGCCTCTCCTAGTCCAACACTAGCTCTATGTCAATCTATCTTGGCCTTTGTTAGCCCCAGGAGGCCCTGCGTTAGCTCTCTGAGCCTCTCTGTCAGCTACGCTGGCCTCTTTGGTGCTCTGCGCAACACTTAGCTACCTCTGCGTGGCCCTGCGTGAGCACTGGCTGCTCCTGCGTCTCTCTCTCTGGCTGCTATGCTGCTAACCTGACACTATCTCTGCCTCTCTATCTCTTTGTACTCAATGCCCCTCAGCTACTCTCCCGATCATTGATTCTACCTCTCTTAGCAAACCTTGCTCTAGATAATAGAATGACTGATCACTCTGGTGTGTTCTCCAAGTGACCCTCAAGCCTCCTCCTATATTTTCTCGTTGACATCTCAACGGCCGAGATTAAGTCCCTAATCAATGAATAAGATTAGATCTGGCTTGATCCATGTCTTTTGGACCACTCTAACACAGATTCATATTAATACACATTAATATTTTATTTTCCCTAAGTCTCATGTCTTTTGGACCACTCTAACACAGATTCATATTAATACACATTAATATTTTATTTTCCCTAAGTTTAGACTTAGGGACTCCATTAAAAATATTAATTATTTTAATATTTCCTGATCTGTTTAGAATCTGCCCAAACCCTTTCTGGGTATTGGAGATCTCATGTGCCCCAACCTCTCCACCAAATTTCTTGGCTAGAGCACATCCGATGCTACCCCAAATCAACAGCAATAACTAGGGACGAAGGAGAACAAAACCTCTAACTCTTATGACAATCTCCAAGCGGAGGGAGAACAGCAGCCCTTAAGCCCGCATATCAGACCTAGTGGGGGGGGAAATCAAAATCTAAAAGGTTCGGGAGCACGATTAGCTTCTGGTTTTCAGGGAAGGTATCAGAAGCAACGTTAACTGAGAGTATTGTTCTGGTGGGCAAGGTCTGTGGCCAAAATTATACTCTGGCCCGATTAAAGAGGTGGACAACAAAGGTCTGGGGTCATCTAATGGAGCAACTCCCTACAGTGCTCACCATGCCTAAGGTTTGGTTCGCTCTCATATTCCCTCAACCAAAACCTATAAACTGGGTCTCTCCTCATTATTGGCATATAGAGATGACATCAATCCTACTCAAGAGATGGTCACCACTCTTCGATCAGGAGAAGGAAAACATGGGTGTCAGGTCGATTTGGGTGCGTCTTCTTGGACTCCCTTGGCAATTCTAGGCAAAGGAAATTTTTGGGTGCATTGGGGATGACCTGGGTGTGTATCTGGACCATGACAAATCATACCAAGAAATTGGATGCCTGGCAATTGCCAAAATACTTGTGCACTTGGACACCCGGGAGGAGAGCTACCAGCTTCAGATGGGTGAGATTATCAAGTGGCAAATTCTAGACTATGAGGGCATCCTTTCTGATGTAGGTGGTGCCATGAGGTCAGTGACTTGTACAAAGACTATCCTCTAATCACAGGAAAACAACTGGAACCTCCGCGATCGTATGTATCTGTGAACACCCAAACAAGCGCGAAGGCGGATTCTTCACCGGTGGCTCAAAGGGGTGCCCTTGCCGAGTCGAAGTGATACAGTTGTGGTGACACACCAGACGGACTCCTAGACCTCCAAGGCACCAATCACCAGATCACGATCAAGGGGCACCGAACCATTTTCAAGTACTCTTCCTCCCTCTTCCCTTGTTTCTCAAGATTGTCGTTTATCTGGTATTGCATTACCATCTGTGATTATTTCAGGTTCGGGCACTGGGCTAGCAATATGTGCTTCATAACTTGTCCTATGGCTTCTGCTCCTCCTGCTCCTCTCCACTCTTCCCCGACCCTTCTTATGGACCCTCTCCCTATAGTCTCCAAGGAGAGATCTATTTCTAGTGGTTCTCACTAATATAACTCGAGATCCTTACCCATTCCCAGGACCCTATCCTTTGGCCTGGATGAGGACCCTCTCCCATCCATACCCTTGAAGATTCTTAGGGGTAGACAATCTCATTTATCCAAAGCCATCAGATGGGTTGGTATTGAGGTGGCATCGGGCATTCAAACTCCTATTGACCAGGTCCTTAGAGCAAAAGAAAACCCTGCTAGGGTTAACCCATGAAGTGCCTCTCTTTCAACTGCAGGGGTTTGGCCAACTCGAACAAAAAACTGGCTCTAAAGAGGTTGTGTAGATGAGAGCGATTGGATGTTTTATTTCTTCAGGAGACTCTAGGTGATGGGGATTCCATTAAAAATGTCCTACTGAAAATACTCCCAGATTGGGTTTTTCATTTTCTGGATGTGAGGGGGAGATCAGGAGGTTGTGCTTTGGGGTTCAACAAAAAATCAATAAGGGTGGTCAACATCTGGGGGGTGAGGGGTTGGGAGCTGACCCATCTCCCCCAATATCGATCTGCCCCTCAAACTCATTAACATCTATGAACCTTGTCATAATAGGGAGGTTTATTGGGAAAGGCTATTGAATGTCGATTTCATGCAGGCTAAAAATTTGATTATGGAAGGCAACCTAAACTTCTCTTTAGGGCTCGCTAAATCCTGGGGCAATAGGGCCTAGACTGATCCCCTAACGGCCTTCTTTGAATTACAAATGGACTCTCATGATCTCCTGAGCATTGATTCGGCAAAGATTATGCCGACTTGGAGGAATAGAAGAAATGGGGAGGATGCTTTGGCTAGAAGACTGGATCGTATTTTAATTAAGGCTACTATGTTAGCTAGGTTGGACCATATTCGTCAATGGGTGGGCTCCAGGGGTTTATCCAACCACTCCCCGATTTTCATGGAGATTATGGACTCCAACCATAAACCAATCTCTCCTTTCAAATTCAATGCTACTTGGCTCGCTGAAGCCGATTTTCACAAATTAGTACGGGAGACCTGGACTCACTCTGGTTTGGGTAATCGTGCCTCCCCAGCCGAAGTTATTGCATGTAACTTGGCCCGATTAAAATAAAAAATCATCAGTGCGGCAAGAAAAAAGTTGCAAAAGGATGAGGCCGAGTTATAAAAGATTGAAGGTGTCCTCAAGCAAATGGAAAACTCAGGGCTTACTAGCTACTCAAACTCTGAATCAAAGGAGATCTTGATCAACTGGAAACTGAAAAGATACGTCTGCTGAGACAAAAAGAGGAGACATGGCGCTTAAAGAGCAGAGTGGTTAAAGGCCCCTAGGAGACATGGCGCTTAAATAGCAGAGTGATTTGGCTAAAGGCAAGGGATGAGAACTCAAAGTTTTTCCAACAATATGCCGGGGGAGGAAAAATACTAATACTATCTGGGCGCTACAGGACCAAACTGGCAGGGAGGACAACACTTTCAATCAACTAGTAGATATGGGAATCAAACATTTCTCTCATATTTTCAAGGCGCTTAGGGAAGCCTCCATAGTTGAGATCTTCCGAATTGTTGAGGTCTTTCCTAGATTTATAGACACAGAAGAGGCGGCGGCCTTAAATGAGCCTGTAACGTTAGGGGAAATGGAAGCTGCATTGAAATGCTTCAAAAGAGACAAGAGGCTAGGCCCAGATGGGTGGCCCATGGAATTCTACACTACTTTTCTCGAGTTCAATGGCCCTGATCTCCTTTTGGCCATAGAGGATTGCAAACTTTCTAGCAGGATGTATGAGGGGTTTAACTCGACTTTTTTGGCCCTTATCCCAAAAGTTGATAATCCTCTTTCTTTTGACGACTATTGGCCTATTTCCCTCTGCAACTGTATTTACAAAATTATCTCAAAAATAATTGTTATGCGCCTAAAACCTTTCTTATCCAAGATGTTATCCAAAGAACAGTTTGCTTTCCTCAGCCACTGTCAGATCCATGAAGCCATAGGGACTTCTCAGCAAGGTCTCCACTCGATCAAAAAAAAGAACAAAAAGTCTATCATCCTCAAGATTGATGTCTCAAGAGCCTTTGATCATGCAAGTTAGTCTTATTTGCAGCTCATCCTTACTGATATCAGCTTCCCTCATTCTTTCATTAATTGGATCATGTGTTGCTTCACTTCTGCATCCTATAGCATACTTATCAATGGGGCTGCATCAAGTTTTTTCCATCTTGAGCGAGGCTTGAGATAGGGATGCCCTCTATCCCCTCAGCTATTTCTTTTGATCATGGAAGGTTTAAGTAGACTGTTAATAAATGCTCGTGCAGATGGGTCTCCAGGAGGGGTATTGATATCTGATGTGTCATATCTCTCTCATCTATTGTTTGTAGATGATGTACTTATTTTCTTAGATGGTTCTTTCCGCGATACAACTTGTTTCAAGAAAATTCTATCACTGTTTTGTAAAGCTACATGTATGGAGCCAAATTTCAACAAATCCACCATCATTTTAGTGTTTTTCCTCCAAAATGAGGAAAGATATCCTTTACAACAATTTTATTTCGTCAGACAAAAGCTGGAGACCGGTCTCAAATACCTTGTGTTCAAGCTCAATCCAAATGGATACCGTATTGCTGACTAGTCTTGGCTCATTGCAAAAATTGAAGGCTGCATAAACATTTCGCAACAGAGATGGCTCTCTAGGGCTAGCAGACTCACCTTGATTAAATATGTGTTGGAGGCCATTCCAATTTACTGGATGACTCTTGCCTGGATTCCAAAAGGTACTGTCAACTGGATTCAACAAATTTGTTGTAGGTTCCTATCGCGGGGGAAAAGTGTGGGGCAGAGTTTTGCTTGGGTACGCTGGGACAAAATAGGGAAACCTAAGAAATGGGGTTGTTGGAGTATAAAAGACCTCCATATTTTTGCAAGGGCACTGGCAGCTAAGATGGGTTGGCAAATTATCAAGTCTGAGAGCTTATGGAAAGAGGTGGTCTATTATAAGTACATTCATCCACTATCTATAATTGATTGGATTCGAAGGCCTGGCCAGTATTTATCCGGTGCATCGATCATTTGGAAGGCCATCTCACAATCAATAAGCATCATCAAGGATGGCTTGGCGTGGAATATTGGGAACAGTGAGCAGGGCACAGATGCCTGGTCTAGATGTGGGAATGCACACATTCTCCCTCTGGCTTTGCAACAATTCCTTTCAGTGACAGGCATCACCCAGATTTCCCACATCACTGATGTCAGACATCCTCCCTAGACACCGCAGCATTGGCTAGACTCTCAGGACCTTGGCATCCCAAACAGATGGAGAAGGATATGGCAATGTTTTATAGGAGCTCTGGAGGAAGCAAATATCAAAATATCAACATGGGATGATGAGATCATCTGGGCCTCAGCTTCCCATGGTCGATATACCCCAAAGGATGGGTACGTTGCCCTTATGTTTGCACATGATCCGGGGGATACATGTTGGTGGTGGCGCCCACTATGGAAGCTAAAAGCTCCACACAAAACATGGTTGTTCATGTGGTGTATCCTTTCGAATAAAGTACCCACGGAGGTTAACCTTATGCGACGTGCCATTCATGGTCCATCTAGATGTTGCCTCTGCTACGAAAATGCTAAGGATATCAACGATTTATTCCTCCATTGTTCAGTTGTTGTACAAGTATGTATGGTCTCACATTACAACCTCTCAACATTACCAACAAATGGGAAGGCCTGAACATCACAGATGCCTAGCATCGTTGGTGGACTGAGGCTGCCACACAAAAAGCCAAAAACCTCCCTTTAATTGTTAGCTGGGGCATCTAGTTGAATAGGAATTGTTATATCTTCCAAGATGCTCTAACCCATTGGCCAACCACTTGTAATAATATCGTTTCCACTTACAACCTGATTCCAAATGATCTTGACCAACAACATGCTCAGGTCATCACTTGTTATAGATGTCAGGCCAGGAGTAACTCCAGTTTTGGCAGAAAACTGATTCGATAAATTTCATTAGGTAGCTATTGTTATATACAAAGAATGTGATTACTCAGTTCATCTTCTTGATGACTGTTCACATTCCAAATTCACCCAATCACAGAGGATTAGGTGTCAACATTCCCCCCCTTAATCTGAAAGGATGTTGGTGTGTCCAACATCGTTCTGAACCTTTCAAGCTTTTCTCTTCCAAGCGCTTTGGTGAAGATGTCTGCAATTTGCTCATTTGTGGAACAATGACGGAGATGGATTGTTTTGGCCTCAACATGAAGTCGGATTAGATGATATTTAGTATTGATGTGCTTTGTACGATCATGGAACTTTGGGTTCTTGGCCAACTTTATTGCAGAGGTGTTGTCAATCATGAGTGGAGTTGATTGTACTTGTTTTACATGCAAAACTTCAAGAATTTTCCTGAGCCACACAATTTCTTTCGTTGCTTCAACTGCTGCCACGTATTCTGCTTCTGTTGTGGAATCTGTTGGAACTGATTGTTTGTGTGATCTCCAAGAGGCAGCTCCTGATCCAATACTCATAGCATATCCTGAAGTAGATACTCCAGTTTCTTTGTCTCCATCGAACTCTGAATCAGAGTGTCCAATCAAGCTGAAATCGTCCACCTGTGTATACTTGATTCCAAGTTCTTGAGTTCCCTTCAAGTGCCTTAGAACTCTTTTTGCAGTAGACCAATGTCCCTCACAAGGCTTTTGCATAAATCTGGAGAGGATTCCAACAGCAAATGAAATGTCTGGTCTGGTAGTAGTGAGGTAGATGAGACTTCCTACAAGCTGTCTATATTTTGTTGTATCCTCAAATTCCTTTCCTTCAATAGATGTGAGCTTTAAGTTTTGTTCCATTGGAGTAGTGAGAGGATTGCATTTTGTCATGCCAAACCTGTTCAATAAATCTCCAATGTATTTCTTTTGAGAAAGAAATATGGACTTTGGATGTTGGGTTACTTCAATGCCAAGATAGTAATGAACATAGCCCAAATCAATCATTTCAAAACTTTTTCCCAATTCTTTCTTTATGTGCAATGTAGCTTTCATTGTTCCCTGCCATTAAAAGATCATCTACATATTACCACAAGATATACAACTGTTTTGCCAACTTTCTTGACAAATAAAGTTGCATCATCAAGATCAAAATGATTGAAGTTGAGTTTCAGAAGATGCTCAGTTAGTTTTTCATACCAGGGTCGCGGTGCTTGTTTGAGGCCATACAAGGACTTCACAAGTTTGCATACTTTATGTTCAAGTCCTTTCACAGCAAATCCTT